>JBBPRI010000290.1:0-23379 GCA_038092955.1 Boletus pseudo-olivaceus | reverse complement strand
ACACAAAAACAAAAAAACAAAAAACAAAAAAAAAAAAAAAAAAAAAAAAAACCCCCCCCCCCCCCCCCCCCCCGGGGGGGGGGGGGGGCAGATCTCCGAGAAAGAATTCATTGAAACGTATCCGCAGATCAAACCCTCCTCCGATCAAACCACATCGTCCGTCATCGCCAATACCTTTTGTTTTTGTTTTTGTTTTTGTTTTCTTTCCATCGTGACCTCACCGCCCTGGCCTTCTGATTCGGAATGGATCAAGAACATACACACGAACCGTGACGAAGAGTGCGGCGGGGGGGGGGGAACGTGGCGTGCGTCGTGCCCATCAATTCAAAGGATGCTCATGCACATGTCCATTTCTTGTTGACAGCAGTACACGCACACGCACACGTACATGCACTCACTGGCACACGTTGCAAGGTGACTTGTAAAAGAAAAAACAAAACGGGGGGAGGGACTCACCTCGTGTCTAGACCTGCACGGTGACTCTTTCATAGTACTCCGTCTGACTTGGATTGCGTCCGATTCGGAGTCACCCGCGTCGCGTCGATGGTACAAGATCCGCCAAAAAGTCTCGGAATTGGCCTTTCCAAACCTCCGGCTTGCACGATGTGCGCTGTATTAAAACGCACCAAACACTTGCTTGGATCTACACTCGGACGCGAAGCTCGCCCAATATACCATGTTTACCATGTCGAATTTTCAGTGGCGAAACAAGGACGACCATCAAGGTCGTCCCCACCGTTGACACAAGTACTAGCTCTGCCAAGTGCTACGAAACGAAGCGCGGTCATGGTAAAAAAGAAAAAAAAAAGAAAAATAGTAACCGTCGCCCGCGACAGCGAGACTATATACATAATACGTGTACTGATCAACTATAATGCGTAGTTTCATACCGCGAGACGTGCGGGAAAAAAAAAAAAGGGGGGGGGGCTTGGGCATGCGGGTGTGTTGATGCGAGAGAACGTCGTGCGCCTGACTTGATAACGGCGGGACGGTGGGGACGTGATGGATAGCGATGCAAGTGAAAAAAAAAAAAACGTAACGAGGACAAGAAAAAAAAAAAGGGGGGGACAGTGTGGCGAAAGCGAAAGCGAGCACAGGATGATGATTCGACAGAACGACAAATGCGCGAGTATTGACGGATAAAGAGTATGAGATCCAGGTCCACAGGATACATGGGATGCAAAGAGACGAAAAGACGATGACGGCGGGAGGAGAGGCCTTGTCAAGATGCTCCGCCGTCCCAGCTGGCCCGCTTGCGTTTGTTATCACTAACCTTGCGCAACTGCAAGTCTTGCGGCGAGACAAAGCTCATCCCACGCTGGTGCGTCGGGCGCCCACCCGTACCTAGACTCGTGCCCACTTCCTGTGCTGTTTCCCCGAGCAACGCTTGCGCGGTCTGAAGTGCCTGGGTAACCGACGAGTACGGCGCGGTTGGTGGCGCGGATCTCAGAGACATGTTCGACCGCGCCAAGTCAAGTGCCTGACCCTGCCTTGAGGCATCTGTGGCCCCGGAACTCACGTCATGGTGGCCATCCGCAGAATGGCTGCCGCTATAATAATGCAAGTCGAGGAAAGGTAGATTATGGAAATCGTTGCAAGTCGACAACTTCGACAGATCAACCCCCGACTGCGACTCTGCTGCGGCGTGCAATGAGGCGGACTCCGAGGGGTGGTGAGGAAGTGCGTCGAAAAAAGGCAGCGAGCGCGTGGTTGTAATGACAGGTTGCGAATGCGCCTGAACTTGTGTAGAACGTGCCATGGTGGAGCGCGGCTCTGACGGCGGCACAGATATCGATCGGCCATGTGATGCAGATGAGTGAACATGTGACAGGGGACGCATAGGGCGAGATGTTAGGAGTGGCGTCGCAGGCGGCGTCGAGTGTGCCAGATCAACCATGTCCTCCATGTTATGGGGGCCGATGGCGAACAGCTCGAGGGTGGATGAGATATTCAAAGACGTTTCCGCGTCGTCTTTCTGAATCCCGACTTCGCCGGTGGCAGGGGCAGACGCGGGGACTTCAACCTGATCGTTGAGCGTAATCGACGCCAGCTCGATTTCGTCAATGCCAGGGAGTGCAGGCGTGTGCATCTGCATGGGGTGCATGCCAGAGGGCTGCTGCATGCCTGACAGTCCGAGGCCAGGTGTTCCGAAACCAAAACCGGGACCATAATACGGCTGCTGCGGTTGATGGGTGCGTGCGCCAAAGATAAGGTCGCCGGCGTAGCTGGAGTGATGGGTGAAGCCCCTAAAGGTGCTAGTAGAGAACATCTCAGGGTCGGAAAAGGTGGAGTGGGTATCCCCAATGCCAGCCTCGGAAGCAAAGTCGTGAAAGGTGGTCGGAAATAAGTCATACCGATCCATGACGCCATGGTTAAGGTGATGAAAGGAAAAGGGGGACGATGGTGCTGGGGAAAGGCCGTCTGCGAAGGAGGAGCCGCTGCTGGAAAATGTGGAGGTGTCGAGTCGGGGGTTGGCAGAAAACCAGTCCTGCGCGCCCCATGGGGACTTTCCGATGGTCGGCATGCGACGCATAAAGGGTGATTGATTGAAAGGGTAGTCGGAGGATATATGCGACGATGTCGGGGAGCCAGTGTTGGCTGACCAGCTGCTGGAGTGGATCGGCGTATCGATGGCGGACCATGTGCCCTGCGAGTGGGACGAGTCGGTCAGCTCTGAGAGAGAATGTGACGCGCTGGGCATAAAGTCAGGGATGGAGAGGGGTTCGGATAAAGGGTCGATTGTCTCCATGTCCATTTCGGCAAACGGCTCGGCTGAGGACGGGGGCTCGTCCTGGGGAGACATCTCTGTTGTGATAGGGGGACACTTGAAGAGCCTGCGGGAGGACTCTTCTTCGCCGGCGGAGCTGTCGTCGTCCTCTGAGCAGGTAGCGCTTTCCGGGACGCTCTTTGTACCGCCTCTGAGGATTCTGGAGGCACGCTTCTGGCGTGTTGGACCGATGTGGGAGGTGGTGGAGGGGAGCTGATCGTCTGTAGCTGCACGGACAGGGAGATGAAGAGCGCCGTCTCTCTTCTTCTTGGGGGCGTTGCGAGGCTTGTAGCCCGCGGCCTGGTAGAGCTCAGGAAAGGCATTGCGGAAACGATCACGGAGGTCTGTGGAGCGGCGGTTCTGCTCCTGGAAGATGGGATCCTTGACGATGGTGGCCCATACGGTACCGTGCTTCTCGTAGCCGGCCTTGAGGGCGCGGTCCTCCTCCTCGGTAAAGGGACGACGCTTCTTGGAGCGGGTCTTTTCGAAGATGGAGCGACCGTCTGGGAGAGTGGAGCGGACCTTGCTGGAAAGATGGGTCTTGGCGTTGGGGTAGTGCTCCTTGTACGCATCGGGAAAGTAGGTGCGAAAGCTGGTGGGGGATGAGGGAGAGGAAGACACAAGGGAAAGAGACGTACCGGTCCTTGAGGTCGACGGGAGAGCGATTGTCAAACTTGAGCTTTGAGTCCTTGAGGATGGCTTTCCAGTTGCCGACGCCCCACTGTGGCGGGTGAGTAGCGGCGGCGGCGGGGGTGGTAGTGGGACGTACCGTGTTGCAGCCGTCGACGAGCATCTGTGTCTCTTGTTCAGTCCACTTTTTGCGGGGTTTCTTCTGTACGACGAAGGCGTCGTGGGCAGGGTCGTCTGCGGAAGAGCGCATCTTGGACTTGCGTTCGGGGATGGGGTGGTCGTCGGGAAGGTTCCAGGCGGGGACGAGACGGGATACGCGACGATGTTTTGGGGGAGAGTCGTCGGACATGGCTGAGCTGATAATCAAACGGGAGAGAGAGGGGTGGATATGTTTTTATTTTATTTGGATTAATATCACTGCCACCGAGTCGTGTCTGATTCGCGTGGTACTACGCCGCGCCGGATACTTGGGGTGCTAAACGCTCTTCTACCCGGCCAAGCCGTTCTATCCACACATCCAGCCGTCCAGCCAGCTCTCCAATCTGCCCCCGTGACAGCACACGCGGCTGCACCCACGTTATGTGTGCTTTTTCATCTACCTGGTCCAGCGTACCTCGAATCAACTTGAGGCTGCACGCACTTGATTATCAGCACCACGCCCCCTTCCATATCCTCCATCCCTGCTCACCTCAGTGCTTTCATGATCAAATGTTCTACCTCATCCATCGCCAGTCGCGTCTCCTCGGCGATCGTCTTGAACGTCATCGTGCGGTCATTGGCACTCCTTTTGAACACCGACTCTATCAGCGCCATGAGACAGATCTTCTGCCGCAAGAACGGATAGTTTTGTTCCAGAATCGGCTGCAATTCCATTTCCTCCTCAGCTTCCCCCGTCCCGGTACGGCTCTCCGCACCCATCACGCACCTCCTGCGGAAAAAGTGGCGCCAACGCTTCGAATTTGCCAATGTTCCCTTCGTTGAATGTAAACAGCAACTTCTTAATCCAATCATACTGCGTGTTGTCCAGCGCATCCAATATCGGATGCATCAGCTAGCACAGGTCAAGCCATCGTCAGCGTCACTCGTCCTCGCGCATTTGCTATAAAAACAGTCGTTTTCAAATCGCAGGAACAACCCACCAGTTCCCCAAAGTTGTAGATACTCTCCCCGAGAAAGGCCGAAATGCCGAGGTCGTGCGCGCGCAGTAAACGTTCCTCTGCCGTGAGGTCCGTCCCCACATCAACACATGCCAGATACAGCAACGAGTGCTTGTAATACGGGGCATATTCTGCTTTCGCCTGCAATCCCGATTGCGTCAGCCTTGTCATCCGCCAGAACATTCTCGATGATTCATATCACCTTGTAGTAGTCCGCAGCCACTCGATAATACGATGCATTCACAGCATTATCCACACCCTCGAGTTGATCGAGCGTCTTCCAAGCCGCGTCCATGTCCTTCTTTGTCCCTTCCAGATCGCCGTACACCAGCTTCGCGTGCGCAATGTTCGCCAGTAACAGTACATACGCCTCCTTGGACTTATCTGCATCGATCCGTGACAGCAGTGCACTCAGAAATCCGAGCTGTGCCTGCGGATCTTCGCGATGAAATGAATTCTGACGGAAGCTACCGGCAATGAAATGGAACGCACTCGTTATCTCCTTCGATACCCGCGTCCCCAGCTCCACGAGCTTCTGCTGGTTCAATTTGGACTCAAAGTCCCTTACAAACTGCTGGAAGACGACCACGCGGCATGCCTTTGAAAGGGGGTGATCGAAGAATTCGAACAGCTTGAGTGTGAGCTGGTGCCATAGCCTGTTACTCTGCATGAGTGCTATCTCTGAGGGTAAACGCGTGTGCCCTACTTGCGTGTATAGAGGCTCTTGAATGCCTCGAAAAACGGGTGCAGGTCGGGAGGCGTCGATGAGAGTGCTTTGGCGATAAACTCGTCGAGTACGAGCCTGGGTGGGGGGGCAGAAAAGTCTGGAATGGGGGGTGGCATTGTCAAAGGTAAAGATGTGCTGTGGGACGGTTATGAGGACGATGAGTGAGTATGAGGACCAACTGACCGCGACGCGTATGCGTTACGCCAGAGCAGGCCGCTAAGCGTGGTGGTAATTGTTTGGCCGTATTTTGCAACGGCTTCGAGAAATAACAGGACCAAACTGACACTTCGCCATCCCAACAGATAGCGGCGTGCCGGTGGTTGGTCGGACATGGTTAATGATGATACAGAGTTCGGTTTGATGCGGTGGGGCGTCACTGCGCACGCCTTCAAGTACTTGCGTGTCTTTAACTTCTGCCGAGTGCCGGCCACATTAAACGCTGCAGCACCATACCCGTGCTCGCTATTCTGGACGATGGCACTCTAATTGGCACACCCAACTACCGCTCACGTGGTACCCTCGCTTTTCCCAGCCTGTGAGCCCGTTTCCTATCACGTTCCCGGGACGGGGACGGCACGCCCATGCCCCACCTAGTGCCCGTATGAGCATCTCATTTCGTGCCTCAGATTCAAGCACGTAAGGGCGAAGGCACAAAAATAAGTATGCAGGGTCAGGATCCACCAAAACCCTTCTCTTTCCCACCGTCAACAACTCGTCTGCCAACAACGGCCCCCCGTAGCAGACTCCCCCCTCTCTCATGCCTTTTCTCGGTTCCTCTGTCCGCTTGTCCGCCCGGTCGTGCGACATGGACCCCGAAATACCGGTATGTCTTCCACGCACCCCATTTATGTCAACGTTTATCTCTTATACATCCGATGCGCTTTGTTGACGAACCTTTTCCCTTCTTTCGTAGCCATCGATCTCCCAACTCTTCCGCACAAACTCGGTTCCATCTCCGATGGATATCCAGCGCATCCATCAGCTGTTGGAAGAGCGCAAAGGAGAATTATCCGTCTTTGCCGAGGAGATCGATCGTGCTCGTGTTCAAGTACAGCGTCTCGAAGACCAGCGTAATCAAGTCAACAGTGTCGTCCAAGAGCTCGAAGCACTCATGTCTCCCGTTCGCCGCATGCCCACGGACATCATGGCAAAGGTCTTTGAGCACTGTGTATGGGACCAAATAACCTCGAGGGCTGACCCTCGGATGGGGCCACTATTGCTCGCCCAGGTTTGCCGTTCTTGGCGGTACCTCCTGTTCTCCCTTCCACCTTTATGGACCACGCTGCAACTCGATTTTCCATCGGGCACCAAAGATTGGGAGGCACTTGTACAATCCAAGAGCCTATCGATGCACGTGTGGCTTTCTCGGTCGAAAGCACTCCCAATATCCGTGTTTCTCAATCATGCCAAAGCTTCCCTCATTCCATGGCATGCGCTCATGCATCTTGACAAGGAGATTCTCACCCTCGGTTGCCGGTTGAAAGATCTCTCCCTGCATTTCTCATCCCGATCTCTCAGCTGTCTTTTGACATTCACTCAGAGTCCCCTACCATACCTCCAACACTTGGAGCTCCAAAACACCAACTCGCTCCCCACTAGTGAGAATCCACCCCCGATTGTGTTGCATTCCGCACCCAGTCTCAAAAGCCTAAGCCTGTCTTGGTGTAGTCTTGAACTTCATAATTTCCAGATCCCCTGGGCACAGCTTCAGTATCTGAATCTTGAATATGATGCGAGCCCTTTTTGGAATCCTGTCCATAGCGACTATCTTCAAACCCTTGCCTGCTGTCCCAATCTAACCACACTCTACCTCGGTATTGGCGCCCCGATCAATGACGTTGATCCAGCACACATTGTACCCGTGACCCTACCACGCATCCACACGTTCAAATCGAGCATCTACGTTCAAACGTCGTACCTCCAATACTTTTTCGATGCCCTCCGCATGCCCCAACTTCGTTATTTCGACATCAAAAACGTCAGTCTCGCACTCGGCAGTTTCGCCGGCCAAGCAGAGTGTCTGCCCTTTCTGGCGCGCTGCGCGGACACGCTCGAGAGCGTCTGTTTCAACCGGGTCGACATTGGCGACCCTGCGATGCTGTCGTGTCTCGCGCAGCTTCATCGCTTAAAGACGTTGTATTTTCTCCCTGGCATTCTTCGACTCAACCATGGACTCATCAGCGCGCTCGCGTACGGCGAGAGTGAGGGGGAACGGATCTGTCCAGCGCTCGAGGTGCTCCACTTGAGATGCTCCTCGGTCGTTCCCGTCGAGGCCATCACGCATCTCGTGGCATCGCGTTGTGAGACGACATCAAAGCTGAAGCGGTTTTCGTTGCAGTTGGCGGCGTTCGGGTATGGGTTGGACACGAGGGACGACAAGATCAAGCAGGTGCAGGCGCAGTTGGGGGCGTATGTCGAGGGAGGGCTGCAGCTCATCTTGACCAAGTCGAGTAGCTCGGGGTAAAAAGAAGAAAAGGATTCTTTGGCTGCGTTCTTTTTTTTTTTATAGAAAAAAAAAAAAAAGGTTTCAACCAAGTTTCAACCCATCTTTCTCATGGCTTTCCCGTCGCGGGACACGCTTGTGTGGCATCTGGCTCCCTAAAGAGACGTGACGACGGTCACAAAACGAAGAGTTAACTTTCACTTGGAGAGAGCTGGTTAAGCCCTATATTCCGTAGTAAAAGTTAGAACTGGGGGAAGTACAGTGGTATCTCCTAGCTTTATAGTAGTGAGTCCAAAGTTACCATAGAGACGAGTTCCTAAGCAATGGACAGGCACTGAGTTGAATCGGCACCAACACGATGTGTAGCACGTCACGGAACTGACACCGTTACAGCTTGTCCGTACTGTTCCGTTGTCATGTTTACATTAGCTTTCAGGGTCCCTATGGGTCCCGGTCCCCACCGGTCAAGCTCATGATGGATAGCAGTGTCGATTCCGCAGTCCCTTCCACGATTCTCTGTGACATACAGTGATGGCGATCGCGAAATTATTGCTTACCCTCGTCGCGGTAATCGCTCAACAGTACGCAACGACAGCGCCCAACGTCCGGCCCCCCATCGACCAACTGCGTGAACAACGCGGGGCAGAGCGCGCCGTACCCTATATCATCGTCTTCTCCAGAGTGCGTCTTTATTTATTTTTCCCGAAGTCGCCGCACGTCAACGTTTTGACTGACACGACGAGCACGCTCGTGTACAATACGCTGACCCGAACAATCAAACATCATGTCCATAGGTCCTGGTATGGTTCCGGGCGTTCCTCGAAGGCTCGGTCCTCTTCGCACTGAGCGGCTACTGTCCACCCGCTCTCGCCCGACCTCTCCTCCACTTCCTCCTCCCCTCCCCCTCCTCCTTCCCCTCAGACTCCTCCACACTCACCGCACTCACCCCCTCCTTTCTCACCGGCGCCCTCCTCACCCTCACCGGTGCCCTCCTCCGTATCTACTGCTTCCACACCCTCGGCCCTCGTTTCACCTTTGAACTCGCCATTCGTCCCTCCCACGCGCTCGTCACGCACGGCGTATACAGCGTCGTCCGACACCCGAGTTATACGGGCGGTCTCGCGATCGCGGTGGGATGGTTACTCTGCCTACTCGACCGACAGGGGTGGGCCGTGTACGTGTGCGCCAGTACCGGTGCAGGATGGATTCATGCAAGTGGAAACGCCGATGCGATCGTGACGGGCGTGTGGGTGACGGTGTTGGGCATGTTGTACGTCGCGTTGAACAAGCGGATGAACAAGGAGGACGCGATGCTCGAAAAGAACTTTGGAGAGGAGTGGCGGGCGTGGGCGAACAGGGTGCCGTGTCGTTTGATTCCTGGCGTGTATTGAAACGGTTTTCCGGTGTTTGAGCGGACGCGATGCGTCATCGATTCATCTTCCAGAACGCATACCCCCGTATCATGTCGGTTCAAAGTATTGTATTGGTCGCTGTGAACAAATGCTACACTTTTCTATCTAGAGATAGTTTGGGATCTCGGAATCAAAGGGGGTATACAATATGGATATACATTCAACAAAAGAGCGAAACACGAGTGAGTGAAAAGGAGAGGAAATTCGCTAACAATACAGAAATGACCGGGATTTACACGAGACAACGTACTGGAAACTGAATGGGTGAAACCAAGTTGCGATCAGACTTTCACTAGCGCTAAATCCAAGACGACACGGGCAGAAGGGGGACGGGGAGCACATTCAGATTGCGTGGGGCGCGTCCGGCGCGTACCGAGGCGGCGCATTCGTATCGAGCGAAGCCTCCGGGAGCGATGGCAAAGGCACATTGTCCAAATCCACAGGCGACCTCGGAAGTGACTCCCTCGACATCGATCCCGCAGACGTGGCCGTGGGCGAGAACGGCACCTTCTTCACGTCCGCCAATGCACCACCGTAATCTGGCAACGACATCCGCGACGAAAACGACGTGAGCGAATCGCGCTTCTTCTCCGTCTGTTGCGTGATAAAGACAGGCATGGTGGCAGAGCGGAGGTTGTAGGACGTATCTGGGTTGGTGCTATGAGGAGATAAATGATCCGTGAGATTGAGCGCCCCAAAGTGATATGAGAACTCAATCATTGACGTACCCATTGCCAGTCCAAGTTCCGGTGGCGGAAAAGGACTCTGTGGAGAGACCAACCCGCTTTACAACCGACACATACGCAAGGCGGTAATTCCTCCGTGCTTCGTCCGCAAACCCGAAAAAGGCAAAGAAAACGACCGCGCAGAGAACGGCAAAGTAGCGAGTCAACTCAAGGCTGACGACCTGCACTGAAAGCTGCTTCCACACGACAGAAGGGACTTGTGTGATCGCACCAAAGTTGTCGTGGGCATAGCTCCAGCTCACATACGCCGGCAAGGGTCCCTGGGACAGATTGAGATAGATGGAGTAGCATCCCAGAGGCACGGTAAAGAGGATTTCGATGCCGGCGAGGGCCATGAGGCGGAAATACCGGTTGGCGCTCAGGTTCCTGTTGGCCGAAAGGAACTCCTTGAACTGTGCTCTTCGGACGGCAAGTTCACGAATGGTCCGGACTACAAGATGCAATTAGAGGGGCGCTACCACACATCCTGACAACACGTACAGCAGTAAAATGCTGATACCAGACCGATGACGACAGGCCAGACCCAGACGAGCGGGTATGCCAGGGGAGTGTTCCAAGTGAAGGGAAAGCAGCCAACTTCTTCAATAATAATGAAACGATGGGCTTGTACGATGACGTCTGATGGCGAGTGAATAAGAAATCTTACTTGAATCTGTTTCTGAAGCACTCACGAAGAATCATCTCGAGTAAAGGGATGCCGAGACCAATAGCGAGATCAATCATGATATCACGTCGCTTCTGTGCACTCGTCTTCGTCACGGATTGAACGGCGGCGATCTGGTACAGGCGACGGTTTATGCAGAGAGATGCTGCAGGGATGGCCACCGCGCTTCCGATTATAAACTTGGAGGCTGCACCGTCGGTGAGCGACGTCCAGAAAGTAAAAATTGGCGGGACACCTACAGATGTCACACCAGATTGGCGCCTTGTTGATGACGTCCGAATTCCAAACCACCGAATTGATGAAGAAGATCAGGCATGTCAAGCCCGTCCATATCATGTACAGGCATGTGCCCGTGTTCCAGGCTAGTAGATTGCACGTGAGCGAGAGTACGGCGTTTCGGGACGATAGAGCTACATACCTTCAAGATGCCAAGGAAGGGGAATCATGCATAGTATGAAGCCGATAAAGGCACAGGTCGAGAAAAACCAGTTCGGTGCATCGGGAACCATCTCAATACGGTCGTAGATGATAAATTTGGACGCGAGGGCTGACCAGAGTCGGGGGCGCTAGCGGGTCGGGAAGGCGGGGGGGAGCAAAAGATCGCTGCATGACCATCACCTTGGGAGGTCCTAATAAAGGTTTGGTGGGATGATGTATACCTTGTAGTCGGATTTGGATGTCCCCTTGTCTCGCGTGGAATCATTCACCCGACTTTACAGCGCCGCCATTCCCATTTCGACATATGTGCACCCGCTCAGTTCATGAGAGCTTCTGCTGCCGGTGCCAGAAATGGGTTTTCGGGCTCCGGTGTCATCTACAAAGACGAGTGAAATGAAATATGCGGTCGGAGTGGTTTACGAACCTTTACGACCGTGGAATGGAGCCGTCCAATAGGTCGACATCCTAATCTCGCATGTCAGGGTTGGACATATGACGATTGTCGAGAATCGAGATAACAGTAGATTGATCATCAATCGCTGCTAATCAGTAGGACGTGGCAAAACAACTTGAATGATATTGTCTATCCGAGGTTCATACTTCTTTTTCGACAGTTGGTGTTGAATTCAAGTGACGAGCGGGACGCATTGCTTGAAAGAATTTTGGGGAGGCGTGACAGGCATGGGCAAAGAGATTGATGTATAGTATCACCGCAGTGGACTTACGCTGGCCTACTAAACAAGCTTCCCGTGCTAATACCACGCCGCTTGCACTTTTGTGTTGATTTTGCAGTGATGGTACTGTGTCAGAGCGGACGCGATGTTGAAGCTTTGAAGGACGACACGTCGCGTCATCTTTCAGGACGAACAAGCCATTGATTCCCAGTATTATATATAATGCTACACTGTCTATCGAGTGTCCGAAAGGAGATAGCTCGCGGGAGGGATGTCAGAATCGAGGCGGGGGAAGGGGGTATCCAATATGAGTGTACATTTAAGAAAAGAGTGAGGGATCGAGAGAGTGAGTGGAAATCCGCTAACAATACAGAAATGACCGGAACGGACACACGGGACGACGCTGGAACCGTAAGAGTGAGACCAAGTTGCGGGCGCGCGCGCCCAACTGGTGTTAAATCCAAGACGACGCGGCCAAAAAGGAACAGTGAAGGACGGGGAGCACGTTCAGACTGCGTCGGGCGTGTACCGAGGCGGCGCGCTCATATCGAGCGAAGCCTCGGGAAGTGAGGGCAAAGGTACACTGTCCAAATCCACAGGCGACCTCGGAAGTGACTCCCTCGACATCGATCCCGCAGACGTGGAGGTGGGCGAGAACGGCAACTTCTTCACGTCCGCCAATGCACCACCGTAATCTGGCAACGACATCCGCGACGAAAACGACGCGAGCGAGTCGCGCTTCTTCTCCGTCTGTTGCGTGATAAAGACAGGCATGGTGACAGAGCGGCTGTTGTAGGACGTATCTGGGTTGGTACTGTTGCGAGAGAGAAAATGATGCGTAAGATTGAGCACCCCAAAGTGATATCCAAGTTCAATTCGTTGACGTACCCGTTGGCAGTCCAAGTCCCGGTGGCGGAGATGGATCCGGTGGAGAGACCAACCCGTTTTGCGACCGACACGTACGCAAGGCGGTAGTTTCTCCGTGCTTCGTCCGCAAACCCGAAAAAGGCAAAGAAAATGACCGCGCAGAGAACGGCGAAGTAACGAGTCAACTCAATCCCGCTTATATCCAATGAATCCTGCTTCCACACAACAGAAGGGATTTGTTCGATCGCACCAAAGTCGTCGTGAGCGTAGCTCCAGCTCACATACGCTGGCAGGGGACTCGCGGACAAATTGAGATATATTACGTAGCATCCGAGGGGAACGGTGAAGAGCGTTTCAACGCCGGCGAGAGCCATGAGGCGAAAATACCGGTTGGAACTCAGGTTCCTGTTGGTCGAAAGGAACTCCTTGAACTGTGCCCTTCGGATGGCGAGTTCACGAATGGTCCGGACTACAAGATGCAATTAGAGCAGCACTACCAAATATCCTGACAACACGTACTGCAATAAAATGCTGATACCAGACCAATGACGACGGGCCAGGCAAAGACGAGCGGGTACGCCAGGGGTGTGTCCCAAGTGAAGGGATAGCAGCCAAACTCTTCAATAATAACGAAACGATGGGCCTGCACAACGACGTCTGTTGGTAAGTGAGCAAACAATCCTGTTTGAATCTGTTCTGAGACACTCACGAAGAATCATCTCGAGTAAAGGGATGCCGAGACCTATAGCCAGATCAATCATGATATCACGTCGCTTCTGTGCACGCGTCTTCGTCACGGATTGAACGGCGGCGATCTGGTACAGGCGACGGTTTATGCAGAGGGATGCTGCAGGGATGGCCACCGTGCTTCCGATTATAAACTTGGAGGCTGCACCGTTGGTGAGCGACGTCCGAAACGCAAAAAATGGTGAGACACCTACAGATGTCACACCAGATTGGCGCCTTGTTGATGACGTCCGAATTCCAAACCACCGAATTGATGAAGAAGATCAGGCATGTCAAGCCCGTCCATATCATGTACAGGCATGTGCCCGTATTCCAGGCTGGATAGCACGTTAGCGAGAGTACGGTGTTTCTGGACGATAACGTTACCTTCAAGATGCCATGGGAGGGGAATCATGGATAGTATGAAGCCGATAAAGGCACAGGTCGAGAAAAACCAATTGGGCGCATCAGCTATCATCTCAACACAGTTGTAGATGATATATTTGGACGCTCAGCGGGGCTGACCAGAGTCGGAGCGCTGGCAATTTGATGGGGGAGCAAATATCGGTAGAGGACCCTAGCCCTGAGAGGTTCTAATAAAGGTTTGGTGAGATGATGTATACCTTGTAGTCGGATTTGGATGTCCCCTTGTGTTGGGTGACATGAGGCGGTTGTCATTCGTCCACTTTGCAGTCGCCGTGGTCGCTACTTTCCCATTTCGACACACAAACTACCACCCAAATTGAGAAATCCGTTTATGGCCCGAAATGGTAACGTGAACGGTGGCACACCAAATCCGGCAGTCGATGCATGAGAGCGCATGTAACGACGTCCCATGATCCATGAAAATTGATAGAACACAGGGCCAATGAAAGTGACATTTACCCATCCAAGCAGGGGGACGCCTAACGAATGGCTCACCAATTCTCACGTCGATAGTAGAGCGGCTGCTGAAACGCGAATGGTTCGAAAGATAGAGTTCATGAGCTGGCAACAAAGGCTGCATGTAAAGCAGGCGGGGGAGGTCGACCGGTAGCACCAAACGATCGAAGCAGCTGACGGGCGGAGGAAACTGCGAGGGTCACAAAACCATCCATATTCTAAGAAATGGTCGTACCTTTGGCAAAAAGCTCGACACCGAAAGGATCCAGGCAACAAGCTCACGGCGTCGTAATTGCATGCAATATAGAATACAAAGCGTCACCATCCCATCGAACGTCGGGGAATCGCACAACGGTTGTCACAGTGCGCGCCCGAGGACAAGGATGGGCTTTTAGTCACCATGGGGGCCAGGATCTCTCGCGACTGCACGAACTGATGAAGGCATAATGAGTAGTCTGATGATGGGGGTTCAGGATTAAGCGACAAGTTGTCAATGGTGTGAGGCCAGACATGAGACATTGGCGCGGGAGCAACTTGTTGCTGTGCTACGTGGGGTGTTTTGCGAGGCGGTTGCTAATCTTGTCCGACAGCCGAACCAAACGACTTCAACCAAACTCATTCACGAACTCAGCATCAGTAACTTTAACCTACATTGGCATCACCTTGCCTGCAAGGCTACCTATCCTACGTAAATGCTACATAGAAGAACGACGTATCATGTTAATCTACACGAAAGCTGAATTTCACGTGCTAGGGCTACAAAGAGTCTGAGAAGAAGCGAAGCGGATTCGAACGCGCTTATTCGCTCGCAGGCACCTAGTCTCGAACCAGACGCCCCAGGAATTACCCAGCGGAATAATACCCGGTGTGTGTGCACACTTCCTAGAACGTATCCGAGCTTCTGAAAAGGCGCCAAAAACGGATGGACTAATATACACCAGAGGAAAAGAAAGGGGAGGGGAGGGCGGGGTCATACCGTGTTTCCTTGAATACTGTCACATAGATCGCCTGGCGGTTCCCCAATCCGCACCCCGGAGGTGTACAAGAGCCAGCGGTAGACGATCTAACATGCACGGCTTGTTTGGCCCGGGGAAAGGGAACACCCACGCCAAACCGACTTAGATTCTCCTTGGGGATGTATCCCGCGCTCAAGGAACGGCGGGGAGGGCGAACAGGGATCGACGTCGGCGTTCGGGGCCACGCGTCAAGAGAAAGAAGGCTGGGATCGAAGTTGGACTCGAGTGAGTTGTGCGACGATGCGATGGCTGAAGCGCGAGACGGTGACTCGAGGGGGATCATAGCTGGGACGATGGCAGAGATCACAACGTCCTCTGGCGCATTCTCTACGGGAGGAAGGGTACGTGATGAGCCAGGTGTCGGAGGGAGAGACTTTTCCATCGACCGACTGTATGGAGTGAACGTGCTGGCGGACTGAATAACCAGTGATAAATCTACCTCCGTGATAGGGATGGTTGGCACAGAGGAGCTAGCAAACATGTCAGCAAAGGTTGGTCCTGATCAATAATGTCTCCGCATACCACGCCGATGATGGTTCTAAAGTACCTCGTCCGAGCGGATCCAGCCTTCTCAGTAATCGCAGAGACGAACGAATCTGCTCCCATCCTCCGCGCACAACTTCCATCCGGAAAGCAAACAACGCAAAGAACACGACCGATTGGACCACAGTCACAGACCATTCGATCTCGAGCACAGTCCGGATGTTGTTGGTAATCGCATCAGGGCCCCATACAAGGACCTCATTCAAATTCTTCGTCATATTCCCTATGGGGGCCATCCCTGGAAATAGTACGCCCCACATCACAACGGCGACCAAGAGAGCAGAGAGCACCGCTTCCAGTAACGCCATCCCGACGAGCCGGAGATACAAGTTGCGTGTAAGAGAGGAGATTGAACTCCTCTTCCCATAAAACTGGACGCCATGGACAAGGAAATGACGCCAAGCAATTCCTGTGATGGTATATAGGTTCAAGTCTCGGACTTGAGACAGGAAGGGACGCACCAGCGCAAACGATCGTCGCAACAGTCAACAAAAGCGGGGGTATCATGACAAAGAAGATGGTCGCAATGGCAGGATAAGTAGCAGGTCGACAACCAAACCCATAAAATAGATCGAATCGACGAGGTTGAACCGTCAGATCTATCAAATATCCTGTGTGTTTGAGTGGAGGCGACTGAAAGGGTTCAGGATAAACGTACGCAGAGCAGTATACACGGCTGGTATCCCAAAGCACATCAGACATTCGAATATAACACGTCGTCGTTTCGCTTGGGCTGTGGGGGTTTGACAAAAAGAAGCCAGACGTTCGAGATGGACACAGATGGAGAGGCATGCCGCAGGCAGCGCAATACGCGAACCGGTAATGAAGCTCGTTGCTTCAGAGAGTCCACAAGTCAGAACAAGAGATAGGCGGTAAAGACCAACTTACAAATGTCACACCACACCAATGCTGTCATGTCAGTGTCTTCAGCCCAGATCAAGGCATCGACCGCGTATGTTAAATTCGCAACCGAAAGCCATATTCCAATGGCCACAGCAGCGATGTTGCGAGCATGGAGATACCAAATCAGCGGCACGAGGGTCAATACAGCAGAAATGAAAGACAGCGCCGGAATTTCTGGATACATAGCGACAATACAAGTCACCAAGGAACAAGTTGAAGGGGCGAAGGCAGCTTCCACCGCACCGGGGAATTATACTTAAATCCTCACCCCCTGGAGTTCAACGCGGCGCCGAAACACAAGGGTAGTACCACAACATTGATTATGCGACATCCCTTTTCGGACTGACAAACCCACTTCCACGGAAAGTACAAGAGTAGATCTCATCCGAGGGACAGGAGTAAGTCCAAGAATGGCAGGTATAAAGGTAATCACCTGATATGGTAGGCACAAACTCCCAAGTTCTCCACACTGGGGGGCTGATTTGTCGGCGGGATGAATACTAGTACGGATACACTCTTGAGAACGAGTATCATAACAGCCCTGCAAAGATACAGTGAAAAGGGTGGGTAGGGGGTCCGAGAGCGTGCATGTTGCGGATACGTTATCATGAAGGTGTAGTGTAGGGAGCTAGTACAACGGGGGAACTAGGACAACGATGTGTGTGTGGGAGGAGTGTATATTTGTCCTGCAAGGAGATACGCGACTACACGGCGGAGTGGGAACGTCGCAAGGTCGCCGATACGTAAAGCAAGACCAAGGCCTGGGACGTGAAGGTAACGAGAAGACTGGACGGAATGCTTGGGCTGAAATGCGGCAACCTCAGGTATAGTCTCGAGTTTTATTGAAGTGCGGGAACGACCCATCTTCGGGGAAGATCGAGGGGACCGAGAAACGTTACCCCGACAACGTACCACAACCCAAGTAGGAAGGATCGGGGATAGTTGTTCGATCAATGCCGAGACAAACGTGGAAATTTGAGTCATGAATCTGTAGAAGGCGGGCCTGTCGGCACGAATCTCCATTCGTTCTAAAAGGGCCTCGACGTTTTGTTCCAGTTTCATCAACCTTCCCTCTACAAAGGCTCTGAAAACCTCTGCCCTCTTCTCCTGCCTACGCCCTGCTATCTCCATCATCTCGATTGCGTCCTCCACGTGGTCGTACACATCCGAGTTGAAAGACTTGGACTGTTTCCGTAAAGACTTGAGCTCGGCTTCCAGCTGTGCGACTCTGTCTATCAAAATCTCCATTTTCTGTGCATCTGATGGAGGGTAGTGGATGATGGTGTGCAAGTCCGTGGTCCGTTCCCGAAGACGTTGAATGGCGTGCTTCCACGGACGCATTCCGGTTGCCAACACGAAAAGGGATAAACTGAACCACGACATAGTCGATGGGCCAGAGAAATAGACTACGACCGTGCGGAGGAATGCAGCACCAAGAAAAGGAGACAAGACGGATAAGGCGAGATAAAAGATCTCGAGTGCGCGCAGTTCAGACAAAGCGGCGCGATGATACTTGACCGCAGTGGAAGTATAATCTTGCGGCGGGGTACGGAGTGTGCGGCGTGGTCTTGATGCCAGGTAAAGACTCCAAGGGACTGAGAGATTATCATTTTCCAAAGGTCAAAAGACGATGACGACAAGGGGGGACCCACCTTCGATGATTTGGTGAAGGTAAAAGACGAGGAGAAGAATAAGAAGGATATTTTTGACGTAATCACTCCCAGTCAGCCAGTTTACGATTGGGGAGAGTAGGGCGAGGACCACCGAGAGATCGAACTCATACCAGGCACGCTCATTGACGGCATCGGACAATTCTGTTTCAGTTGGCACGTTTAGTTCACCCAAAAACTGGGGTGTGGGCATCGTGGGTGGTGGTGGGAGCGTCGATGCGGATGCAACAGGGCTATCTGATTCGTCGGCGGAGTCGACCTCCGAAGCGTAATGTTCGGAGGGGGAAGGGAGACTGTCCCCGGTGGCAGAGATGGGGTGCTCGACAGCATGGCCTGCACTGTCGCTGAAATACTCGGTGTCGCTTATAGAAGGAAATTTGGGGCTGCCGTGTCGCCTTCGCCGCATGACTGAGCCGTTGTTCATTCGCGGACAATCGTCCAGAGAGATGGTGACTGCACAGAAAATCAAAGGAGGATGTGACAGTATTTCTAGTCGGAGTTTGAAGAGTAATGCATGTGTTTAACTTGAACGTTTTGCAATGCAGATTTGCAATTGAAACGGTGACAAGGATTTGTCGAAATATTTTGCTGTTACAAACGTTTGAGATGCTGAGAAATTGTTTTCGGAGATGCGGTCGACCTCGGATAGGCTTTACTTACTTGATGCGGTGCATTATGTAATAAAACGGGTCTAGATTAGATTACTTGTTTATTTATTAAATTAAATCGCTCGTATTCGGCACGGCTCGCTTATTGATGGCATGGGTCCGTGCACCCAACACAATCATCGCTTTTTCCGTGTTATGCAAGGCGGGTGAAGTCAAATGTGAATGCTGAGTGGAGCGAAGACCAGCAGCCCTTGGGAATCAGCGTACGCAATGACACAACACCGGTCTAACATGCTCTGGGACAATACGTTCAAGTACTGATAATACGAAGAAAAAGTCGATTTGTATGTCACACACCTCGAGGTCATTGATCAAGAGATTCAGGGGCCTATTTACCCAATGAGATGGTGCGTGGCACTCGCAGTTGCCCAAAGATCTCAGTACCTGGCCTATCATCGAGCAAGTATTGCATCTCAGCATCCTGTCACTGTCTCCGTCGGCAAGTGTTTTCCCCAAACACTCACCCCGATGTGTGGAATACAGACCTCTAATTCGCTCCTTTGGAGCCATCGGCTGCATTCTGAGCGTACTCACTTCTCTTCTAGTCCTATCGGACACTATACGGAGAAAACCCACAGAATCATTGGCTTGTTCGTCTACTATGTGCACAGGCGCCGATAAATGCCAGCTTTTAGGCTGTTCGAGCGATTCGTCCCACTCGACCGGCTGTACGCGACCATCTTATTGCAAAACAGTTGCCGCTGAAAAGTGACATGTACCAGTGAATGGTCTGTCTTGTCGTCCTCGTCCTCCTATGCGTCTGATGCTCCACAGAGCGCCAGCGCCGGATCCGAAAAACGCTGATAGATCGACCTCGGACTATTCGACCTCCTTTCCTAAACACATTATGACCCAGGTCAACAACCAAACCAATCCGCCACTGTTATCGCCCAAACAAACACGCACCGTCCGAACTCAGCTGGAGTTCCTCCGCACACCGATTCGTGTTGGACACGAGCTGGCCCGTGGAACAAATAAAGATGCCGTACACGTCACGTAACGGAAGTAGTTTGCCGGTAACTGCCGCGATGTATGTGACTGTTAATTGGGGCTGATAAGACTTTAAGCTTGCATTTATGATCGTGTGAATGCCACTGTCGTGGCGGCGAGCCAGTGGAAAACCATAACCATGTGTTACCTCCCAGTGGCTCTTAGGAAGCATTCAAGCCCGCTTGCATCATGCGTTGGATATAGTGGCGAGCCCACAATGGTGGCATAGTGTGTGGCTGCGTAATAGCGGCGACTCGTTTTTAAATGAGATCACGACACGAACCAGGACAAAGCATCGATTGGCAACTTCCGTCCTTTGTTTGTGGCCAATAAAGATGCCCAAACCTGACAACTCTCCCTGAGGTTTGTTCCTTTCTTTCCTCTCCGTCATGGACGTGAACGTCAATCCTACTTATCCTCTTTTCTCCGTGTTTGCCTTCTTCAGTTTCTTTATTGTCCTCATCCCTCTCCCATGGCATATTCAAGCTTGGAATGTTGGCACCTGCGCCTACATCATCTGGGCGTCGGTTGCTTGCCTCTTGGAGTTTATTAATTCGATCGTCTGGAGGGACAGCGTTTTGAACCTGGCTCCCGTGTGGTGTGACATCTGTGTGTTTAGTATTCATTTTTCCGCTCGGCATTTTCTCATTCCCTCTCAGCTTCAAAAATTCTTCTCGGTGCCGGTGTGGGTATTCCTGCGGCCGGACTTTGCCTCAGCAGACGGCTGTACGTTATTTCTGCCATCAAGTCGACCGTCGTGACCCGTCAGGATGTACGTCCTATCAGCATGCCTTATTGCAGATAATAATCGTTCGCGCAGAAACGCCGAGCTGTGATTTTTGACTCATGTATCGCTTTCGGAATCCCAATTCTCGTCATGGCGCTACGTGGGTGCTTTCATACCCTCCAGAATATTCATATGCTGACTGGTTGCCTCGCAGATTACGTCGTCCAGGGTGCGTGTAAACCCGAGAGAGAGATGGTGCCCATTCCTGATTTTCCAAACAGGCCATCGCTTTGACATTTTGGAAGATGTCGGCTGTTATCCTGCCATCTACAATACCCTTCCGGCTTACTTCCTCGTATTCATGTGGCCCACCCTCCTGGGCTGCATCTCATTTGTATTCTCAGGTGAGTTCACAATGGATGACTCGCTCCGGCCTACTTAACAATCGTTAGCGCTGACGTTGCGCGCCTTTTACAAGCGCCGATTGGAGTTGTGTCAATTTCTGTCAACGCACAGCTCCTTGAGCATGAACCGATACATTCGTTTAATGATGCTGGCTATCTCAGAAATGGTATCCACGGTTCCTATTAGCGTATACAGCATCTACATCGCCAACAAAGGCGTCCCGATTCAACCGTGGATATCTTGGGCTAACACGCATCACGATTTTTCGCACGTCGGACAATTCCCTGCCGTCGAGTGGACAAGTGATCCCAATTTTCGGCTCTCGGTGGAGCTGACGCGTTGGTTGTTCCCCGCTTCTGCGCTCATGTTCTTCTCCTTGTTTGGCTTTGGGACCGAGGCTCGCAAACATTACCGCGCCGGCTTCTTGCGTGTCGCCAAGTGCTTCGGGTACAAACCTGCATCTGAAATACCCGTTCATATGCCACGAAAGTTTGTTGTCTCTATATCATGCTTTCGCATCCCTAAGCTGTTCCTTTCGCCAGGTACCAGCTGGGCCTCGACAAAAAGATTTCCATTGGATCGTTGGCTGTATACGCTCCCGCCACCTCTCCACACGTCAAACCCACCGGCTCATTCGTGTCTTCCACAGCGAGATGCTCTGATATTGACGTCGAAAAGGCAGCTGGTCGTTCCTCGCCCTCTCTTCCCAGTTATTCTCCACAAGACCAGGTGCCATTTCCCACAGCTACATGCACCGCAGGTGACTTGGACGAAAGGGAGATTACCGTGACGAGTTCAACTCCCATTACTGTCCACTCCACAGACTATTCTACCGTCCCAGCATATCATCGCCCCTTCAGCCTACCCAGCGTCTATCCAATTCCGCACCGTGCGCTGCAGGAAGCCCGATCGGTGGACAGCGTTTGTATCACAGTGCAAAGCCAGCACTCTAGCACCGTTTGAGGGCACATGCTCTCATTTCGTATCCATTTCGCGATTTCTTTTCCCCCCCTCTCTTTTTTTTCCCTCACACACTGTGCGCAAGATCGCACGACGACATTCACGTCACGACGAACGTTTACGATTGGCAATCTTTCATTCCATTGTATTCCTCACCTTGATCAGACCTTCGATATAGACGCACTCATTCTCTGACGTTTATGGTGACCCTACCATAGCATACGCAGAAACACCCCACACGCATACTTTTGATTCATTGTACAAACTTTCTTACGCACGTACGTCTCTGCGATGCCGTACCGTAATGCATTCCCACTCGATATCTCGTCTACAAAGGAAGACTGGAGAAGAGTAATACGAGGCGAAGTTGCTCTGTTGACTATACTTTGTGCCCTTTCAGCATTAATTGTGGTGCCTTGGCACTAGCTGTCATCTTCCCCAGTTCGACGCCGGGTTTACAGAGATTTACGCTAGAAACCTCGAAACTCAGAACGGATAGGAAAAGTTTACCCACCCGTGTCAGGATCATGTATGGAACAGACGTCAGGTCAGAATCTGAGCACTTACAGGTACTGTTTAAAAAAGTGAGAGGTTCCCAGATCATACAACGTTTTTTAAAAAAAACGTATGAACCGCTTTAAAGCACAACGGAATCGTCACCCCGCTTCCACCGGAGTCCTATCCCAGCAAATCATCAAGGAAATCTTGCATCTCGCTCTTCGGATCCTTCATCACGATACCCTCTGTAGGCAAAGGCGGTGCCTCGACGATATCATTCTCTTTCAAGACGCTAAGTGATCGAGGCCCGGAACGGAAAAAACGGGGGTGAAACACGCACCCTGCTTTCGCTCCTTGGGTGCCATCGGCTTCGTTCTGAGCGTACCCGTCTTTGCTCGAAACCTCTCCTTGAGGTCTAATCGAACAACAAAAGGGAGCGAACGGAAGACGAGAATCATTGACGGCGCGTTCTTTTCTCTTTACTGTGACGAACATCGGACGCACCTCGATTCGCCTCTGCCACGGCTTTCTCGCGACTCATCCGTTCGAGCGATTCGTCCCATTCGATCGTCTGTACGCGACCCTTTTTCGATTGTAAAGCAGGTCCCCGGTGAGAAGTGAGATGTGCCAGCGAATCATCCACCTCGTCCTCGTCCACCTCCCGCACGTAGGCTGGTGCTCCGGGAAGCGCCAGATCCGGATCCGACCGTCGTTGTTTTTCCAAAAACGCAGATAGATCGACCTCGGGCTCCTCGATCGCCTCTCCTAAAACACGTCATAACCCCCCCGTCTCGACCGAGAAAGAAACGACCAGACCAAAAACACCGCCCATCGCTACACGAGAACGCTGCCCCTCCCCCCCCTCC
>JBBPRI010000289.1:0-23515 GCA_038092955.1 Boletus pseudo-olivaceus | reverse complement strand
TATATAAACCTGCAATGCAGACCAGGGAACCCTCAGTTTGGTTCTCCTGGAGTTTCCCCCAAAGAGCTTCAGTTAGTAGTACTGCCCTCATCTCTTCTCCTCTACCATTCCTGGAACTAGTGATAGTGACCTAATAGCCTAGTGCTTTTTGGGTTGTTTCACCCATGTCTTCTCATGTCCAAGATTTGGGAAAAGTACCCTGACCGTATGAGGTGCACGTATTGAGTTGCCTTCGAGTCCCACCGTCGTCGAGGTATGTTTTTCTTTGTTTTTCACGATTCATTAGTAATATTCTTTGTAGCCCTACAACACTACTCTTTCGATAGACCACAAGCTACGACATCTAGTTTGTGACCCTTAAGCTCTCAACCTCTACATACGGAGACCTCAACCACCTTGTATCTTTTGTCATGTCTGGTATTACCACTTACTTGCATATCACCGCCAGGTTCTTACCACGCCATGTCCACCCCCATCGTACAACATGCACTCCAGCCACAGCAGGACCAGATGCCACGGCTCAGTGTCAAGCAGGGCAGGGTGAGTGACAAACAGAATGTAGAGGAGAATACTGACAGAGGGGGGGAAGGAATGGGGAATTGGTGAACGGAGTTGTGGTGTTATATACAAGGGTAGCCGAACCATAGCCGAGTGGTGTCTGGAGTCCAGTGTGACTCGGACCATCTCCGTGCTCGGACTTTTTTTCGGCTGTAGTCACATCGTCTCGTAAGGACCCTGAAAAGTAACAACGGACCACAAACTCCGTTGGTCAACTTTCGCAACTTTGAGACTCCCTACAATGTTCAGTACAACATGTCTTGGACATAGCAACCATGTCCGTTCAGCGACAAACGATTCAGCGGGTCCTCAACGAACCAGATCGTTGTCAAGATGTCGTCGGACACCGTCTCATTTTCTGCGAAGGTGCCCTAACCTTGTCCACAGACGAACGCATCCTCGAATGCGAGTGTTGTCGTCGCTTTCTAGTATATTGCTGTTCATGCACCGAGAGACGGCGTGCAGAAGATGCGCGCAGTCCCTACTTTTCAACGGACCCCGGATTTTTACAAGCCGTGTCATCACTACAAAATGGCTTTTGTAGATGGCGCGTGTCTGGGCAATGGCCAGGATGGTGCCACTGCTGGCATTGGTGTCGCCATTGGTGCGAAATCGTTGACTATGCAGTGGTCCATCCCCATCGATGACCTCATCGATCATTCCTCCCTCCGTACCTCCCAGCGTGCAGAGCTTCTTGCCGCCATCAATGGCATACGGAAACTGGGCGAGTATGAAGGTCCTCCGGTGAACAAATGCCACGAAGGACGGGCCAAGTGCACGTCCAGACTCCAGCAACAAACGTCGTGGATCATTGCATCTGACTCCGAATATGTCGTATCTGGCGTGACCGAATGGGTCCCTGCTTGGAAGGTGAGCAACTTCTGTCGTTCACGTCCACCATTCATCTAATTCATCTGACAAAGAGCAACAGGTGGCGCAACTCGTCCAAAAGGAGACCCAAGAATCTCGATCTTTTCCGAATCCTCGACACGACCGTTGAGCAATACGAGCGTGAATATGACGTTCAGATCGCCTTTTGGCGTATCAGTCGGGAATACAACACGATTGCGGACGGATTGGCTGGAATTGCTGCGAGGGGCCAGACACTCGAGGAAAACCTGCAGGCGTATGTAAATCTAGCCTGTTTCTCTCCCACTAACCATGACATTTTCCTTGTAGTGAGATTACTTCCATGCATGCTTCGCCTGAGCGATGTGTCGTTCTCGACGGTCTTCAACGCTATTATAAAACGAGCTCCGCCCCCTGAGTTTAGATGTTATTGACTTGGATGACCGAACTCTGCCACATAATCATTGTCATTTAATATCGCATTGGATCGCGTTACACGAGTCGCTTCCCAGTGTACAGAAATAGTCCTTGCCATTAGGACTGGAACAACTCAAAATCAAACAGTCGGTTTGGACAAGGCCCATTTGTACCAATTTTCAGTCTGTTCTCCGCAACCTGATTACGACCGAGGGACTTATTGGATATACCAGACAAACCGAACCCACATCGATAAGGTAGCCGGACACTCGGGGCTTGCTCGGAAGCCGACTCGTCTATGACGGCACGAGATTATCGACATT
Source organism: Boletus pseudo-olivaceus (assembly GCA_038092955.1). Classification (NCBI taxonomy): domain Eukaryota; kingdom Fungi; phylum Basidiomycota; class Agaricomycetes; order Boletales; family Boletaceae; genus Boletus; species Boletus pseudo-olivaceus. Next base: position 21,368 of record JBBPRI010000289.1, on the reverse strand, counting down.
GGGCACAAATCGGACGTTCCTCGGTTGCGACGTTGAGCACTGGCAGCTCGCCTCCCTTGATGATAATATTGTGGGCCATCTTCAATGGTATTCCTCCATCAACCGAAGACGCGGCCCCAACGCGGCCCCACGACATTGTAGGGTGCACACTGCACAGCATTTCGAGGCTTGCTCCAAAATTTCGCCAAAGGGTTTTCTACTGTCGAGTAGCAACCGTGGATCGCCTGAAAAAATTCGTGGGCCTTCGTCAATACTACGATGGCGGCGGGTGTGGGATATGGTGGTCACCAGATGGGGCGAAGGAACAAGGATGCACTGCTCAGCTTAAGCGGGGAGCTCTGCAGATTTTTGCGCCACTGGGGTGTTGACACTTGCACCCATAAATTCGCGACGATCATATCATTCGAGACGGTCCAACCGCGTCACAGCTCCCGGGGGCCCTCAACTTGAACCACCTTCCTTATACTCACCCTCCGTGACGCCGTCGGCCCTCGACGACGCAGGACGTTGTCAAGACGTCATTGCGCACCGTCTCATCTTTTGTGAAACCGCCCAATGCATGCCCACAGAAGATCTCCTTGACTGTTGGTGCTGCGATCCATTCATAACCTATTGTTTGCACCGACAGACAGCGTTTAGCAGAATGTGTCGTTCCCTTTTCATGCGACGGTGACGAACTGCCTTCCAGACCGTGCCATTATTACAAAATCACATTCGTCAATGGCGCGTGTCTGGGTAATGGTCAGCACGGGGCGACCGCTGCCACTGAGATCGCAATTGGTAAGGATACGATGACTATGCACTGGGCCATCCCCGAGAAAGAGACCCCAGAATCTCGATCTCTTTCAGGGACTCGACGCGACTACCGTGCGCTATGAACAGGTTGAATATGATGGTCGAATCGTTTTCTGGCGCATCAGTCGCGTTCACAACGAATTTGTCGATGGACTTGTTGCTACGAAAGGTCATGCACTCGAACCAGTTCAATCCGAGCACGCCCGTCTGGTCACACAACTTTCTCCGATGGTAACGTTGTCACAATTACCTATATCTCAGACCAATCTGTTCGCTATCTCATGATGATGAAATAGCGACTGACTGTTGTCATGCTTGTCGATGGGTTTTATTGCGCATAGCTACTTTACCAAGATGTGGACATTCGAGTCTATTCGAGTGCTACTTATACTATCGTGGCGATAACGCGCCAAAGTGAAGCAGAGCTCCCCAGTAATTGGTCAAATCCTCGATAATGGTAGTATCTCCTTTTCTCGGTAAGTTTGACCTGATCGCGATTGTCGGCGGGGTCGGGGTGACTTGTGTGTGACACTTGATCGTCATATCGAGGGCTATATACAAGTCGATCTCTTGATGGTCGGCTCATTCATTTGGCCCAGGTCCATCAGACTGATGCCCTCACCGAATTCACCGCCAACCAAATCCCAATCTACCTCAATCATCTCCACAACCTCCGCTTGGTGTCCAGGTCTGATGTCGCCCAGTAATATCGTCCCATTCTCACCGCCCATCTCCAAAAACATACATCGCACCAAAATGCGTTGCAGCGCGATGTGACACGCACCATCTTCAAGCTCGTCAAATACGCTAGATTTTCATACCGATGGCTTGCAGAGGGCGAGCCTACGTTCCACGGTATGCCCATGGTCAGTACGTTTGCCGATGCACTGATCAAAGACGACGAGGTATGTCTTTTGTCCTCTCGGGGGTTGCACATTGCACGCGCACACTCACCCAAGACCGCTTTCCCCACCCCTGTCACCCAGTTTGAACTCCCCATCAGACCGCACTCGCTCAAACCCTCGCCGTCCATGTCCCCGACATCCCCATCCGCACCGGCCTTCATGAACTCTTACCCTTCTGCTCCAGAGCCCGCTCGTACCACTGCCCCTTTCCTGGCCCGATACCTACTGCATCCACAAAGACAGCAGCGCCGAACTCGATGAATCCATTTGCGCCATGCTCCGATGGTAGCTCCTACATCTGCATCGCCCACCTCGCACCGTCCCTCGTCTTGAATGCTATCCCTGCCGACGAACAGTTCACACAGAGATGGACCGCCCAAGGGTTGCTCGCATCAGAAAACGTGAAAGTTGTAATCGGGAGTGGACGGCGTTTACGGCGGGGAATGACCAAGATAAGCGGAACGATTGGGTGCCGGAGGGGGGAAAGATTCCTGTCTGATAGACGATTCTGGCAGTGACACGTATCCCCTCGAGCCGACTCAGCTACTTCAGCCCGGGCGCCTTTGACCCAACGCCTGTCCTGGGCGGCTGGCCGACGCACGACGCGCATCGACGACATGGCGCATGCGCTCGTTGGGACCTTTGGGATCCACGATTTATCACATGTGCTGTAGGGCGAACCTCGGACATGGCCCTGTCTGACATTATTTGTGTACAAAGCGATCGGGGAGAGGCGTATGGTACTTCCTGCCCGCGTAGTCCGTGTCTATGTTACAAGTGTATGCAAGATGCGAGTGCAAAACAATTGGGACCAAGATATCTTTGATGATAACACATTTCAGATCAAGCGCGACTCGGAGCAGCGGGCGATTCTCGCCGTTATCATCGCCCGCGCTCTCCATCAACCCCGTCAAGGCACCGAGAGATACACGGGCTCATATGGCCTCTCCACCCTTATGTCCACATCCACCCCGCCCTCGCGCGCACACTTCAACACCCGTTCTCTGAACGCATCAAAACACGCCTTGCGCGAAGTTTGCCGCCTTTGGCCGAGACTGTACACAAAGTCGTAAAAGACGAGTTCGAACATGACAAGGGGTTGGACACCCGTTTGCGTTGCGCGGACTCCCGTCCGGGACTCGATGATGTCAGCCAGTGAGTCGAGGTGGGTTTCGTGGGCACAGCCGAGACGGAGTTTGGTGAGGGAAGGGAAGGAGGGTGAGGGGGGACCTGGGATGGAGGTGGGACTCGGACTCGGAGTTGGACTTAATGTGGGTGTAGACCCGGAGCCAGGCAAGGGAACGAGATGCGAAAGCACATCTGAGACGGGATACGCCCTCGGACAAGGGTCGAATGTGAACGTGGACAACGTGGGCGAGGTACTCGGGGATGTGAGCAGACGGGCAAGCTCCGAAGGGGACATATCGACGTCCCGGATGTGAAGTGTGTGGAGGTGACATGCAGAACGATCAAGGAGGGCAGAAAAATGGCGGGCATGCCACCAGTGGGTTTGCGTATGCAGCTGCACGTGCAGGAGTGGGGGCGGGTGTAAGTCTGGGTGCGACAACGGCGGGTGAGAGTCATCGCAGCCGATGAGGACGGCACTATCGATATCCAGCGTCGTGAGCTGGGGAAGTCGCAATGCATCGACGAGTACACACGCATGGGCGCTCCGGCTCAGTCGTCGTACGCGGAGCGTGTGCAATCTCGGCAGTTCAACCATCGGGATCATGGTCTGCCCCTGAGCCATCGCATCCAGCTGATGTAAAAGCTGCGCCATTGTGGTGCTCAACCCGATTGAGAGCTCCGTGAGGTTCTGACACAGTGCCAACGTCGAAAAATGACGTGGGAGAGTGGCACTCCCCCCTCCTGCTTCGTATAGGTCGTACGAAAACGCGATTGATGTGAGACGTGTCCAGTCTACGAGGATGTTTTCCCGTATGACATGGTCTGGCCCTGTATATGCCAGCGAGGTGAGTTGACTTGCCTGAGTGAGATCGAGGAGGAGGGAGAGGAGGCCACTACGCCAGCCCATGTGGTCGATATGCACAGAAAACGAAGCGAGGGTGGTAAAGGCGCACGAGGAGAGCAAAGCGAGCTGCGTGAAGTAATCTGAGGAGAACTTGAGATGGATGGCTTTCCATCTGGGTGCATGCGTGCGGATGCAAGAGAGCAACCAGATGACGACGTCTTCGGTGTCTTTTTGAAAGATCCGGTTGTCGGTGAAGGCGATGGAGAGCGGGACAGGATAGGATCGGCGAACCCACGTTTCGACGGCGGTGGCGACCCTGATACCGTCGCGCGAGCGATTGACGTTGGTTTCGAGGAATCTCAGGGACAAAGAAGTCCAGAGTCGAGGGGTGCTCTGGACTACTGAGCGCCAGTAACTGCAGACATGGCCAAGGAGGAGCGGGGGTTCCGAGAGCACCACGCGAGATGGTGCCTGCTCGTCGAGACAGTTTTCAAATATGATACCGAGTATCTCGGGTGGTATGCAACGTACTCCACACCTTCTTGGGCTTTGCAATGCCCCTTTAACGTGTGCGACCTCTTTCGCGGTAGGTGGTGGTTGGTGACAGGCATCGCTGTCATGACGGTCTGGTGAGCACAACAGATGTGTAAGGTTGGATCGTGTGCCCTGGCAATCGCGGTCACTTGCATGAGCTCTTTGCCTGTGCTGTGGGAGACGCTAGAAAAACGGAGGGAACTCAAAACTCGAATACAAATTCAGAACTTCAGGGCGCAGAACCAGAGAGACTCACCACACGCTCTCGCGCAACATTACGATCGTCCTGGGGTGCGTTCACCGCTGAGTGGGACTCTGAGGACAGCATGATCGCTCAACCTGATACACGAGGTTCGTTAGCATTCAGAACCAGTACGAGTTTTTAAAAGACCGTTTGACGTGCGTTTCCCCGCTCTCGGAGGTTTCGCAGGGTCCTTTACCTACCATCAGGTGGATGCTTACTCACCGGCATAAACTTGTCCCCTGAGTCGCGGGGTAGATCTTGTTATTCAACTGAGTTGGCACATCCATTCCACTAACTACGTGGCAGTTGTTTAGTAATATCTCTCTCCCATTTTTTCCCTCGATCCGTCCTATTATAATAACCTAAACCGATGGTAATCCTTACAGTCACGCCAAAACAGTTTGGCGCTTCCACAGCCCAGATACGACTGGAAATTCATTACTATCGACCATGTGGTACGTAGGATCCACAAGCAATCACTGCTTCAACATTCCGCGTCGACGACTGCTTTTTATCGACATTTTCATCCTCGTGCCCCGCCAAAAAAGCAGCTCGCTTCACTACCGGCAGGACTCAACCATCACTTCTCACATGTCAGGCCTTTGCGAACCATCACGTCTCTCTTCGGCCCCCAGTTGATCAGTGTGTCCTCCCGGGTGGTAAATTTAGTACTACATAACCAAAGCTCCACCCCCTTTCCGACGAAACCGTGTGAATTCGGGGTCTATACGACGTTGACAGTATTCGCGTGTGCTACTTGAGAATGTAGCTAGGAAGAGATATGGCGCGGACCCTACTGAACGTCGACGTACTCGGCGAGGTAAGGGTAAGGTGAATCTACGACCACCGACGCCTCTAAGCTGTCCTCATCCTCTTTGCCGTCGTCGTTCGTGTTCTCGGATACCCAACGTGCCAGGTCCCCCCGGAAACTCGCAAGTCTTCCCAGCCAAGCTCCCGGAACACTGATTCGCCGGTCTACATCCGTATCGTGCGTGTCGACATGTCAAAAAATACCACCTCCGCCCGTCGGAGCGCGGCTACCCCAACAGCAATGTGCACGGGCCTACACGCGAACGAAATGAAGTCCAAATACCCCTCAGGCTCTACCGAGCCCGCCAGCGAGATCTCACGTAATCGCAGTATAAGCGGACCATTCGCCACACGTCCCTGGGTCCGAGCCGCCGCAGCACGTCCAGCTTACGAATGACGTCCGAGTCACCTATATTCTGTGATCGCGGACAAGGGATGAGACGGAGCGACGTGAGCTCGCGTGAGACAGCGCACAAGTTCGTCGTTTGGGAAATCAACGTCTTGGATGGAAGGATGGTGAAGGGTACACCTGGAGCGTGCCAAGAGGCCTGAAAAGAGGATGAGAGGGTCGATTGCGGTGCGTGCGTGAGAATAGCGGGAGAGTCGACTGACGCGGTAGACTTGGCCAGAAAGGTCGACCGATGCCCAAGGAGCACGTGGTTATGTTTTGACATTGGGCAAGGTACAGAGACAACGTAGAGCCCCTCCCTTTACGTGGAGCAAATTCGAACGACACCTCCACTAAGCCTTCCCAATCGACCTCAATTCTATCGTCCACTGAATCCCCAGGTCCGTTATAAGTAAACGACTTGAAGGTCGTGGCGGACTGCGAAGCGCCGTGACGATGTGTTGTGCAAGCGCATCACCGCTACTGTAGAGATGTTCCACACAGGACAAGTCACATGGCGTAAAGGTGAAGAGGAGGGGGAAATAACCACGCGACAGCTGAAGTGAGATGCGCTTCCAACGACGTGCGTGCGTTCTGAACCGATCTACCAGTAAAGAAATGAGATCTTCCGTGGCTGAGTGGTAGATGCGATGATCGGTGAGGGTAAAGGTGAGCGACACCGGTGGTGCCCCTGACCGTTTCAGGTATAGGTCGAACACGGGTTGGACCCTCAGTACATCTTCCTTGCGACTTTGGTGCGAGTCGGGGAAATAAAACTGGATGGACATCCAGAGACGAGGATCGGATTCCACGACCGCTCTCCAAAGCTTGCAGACTTGTGCAAGGTAAACAGATCCTCGCGCAAGGACGGGGACCGGCACCCACCTGATCCCGCGAGTCACACAAAACTCAAAGAGATAGCAGGAAGGAGCCGAGTCACAGGAAGGCTAGGCGTTGCAGGAGCCTTGGGAGCCGATCAACGTCAGCCCTGATGGGCGGAACATTTTGCCCTCTAGGGTGACGTGCTACATGTTCGAGCTGCTCTTTCGATGAAGGAAACGTTAACTATCGTTAGTCCGATCCTGACTTTCGGTGGCAATGATTGTCCTGCCGTCTAATAATGGTTGCCTGACCTCAAGGCCTCAAGGCCTCAGGGGCGGCCTGTCAAGCCAACATGAGTCCACAACTTCATAAACAGATCTGATACACACAGGTACCGTTGCCAAACCGTTTGGCGTGGATTTTATTGGCAAGAGAGAACCAAAAAGTGGTAGACAACATTCGCGCTCGATTTATCCTCGCAACCGCCGTCGTTGAAACGTTGAGGACTGAGGGGAGCTGAATCACCGCCAAAAAGTCGACAGGGAGATTGGCTGACGTGACAAAGGCAAAAAACCGTCATGCTTCCAAAAATCCTTCCCATGAGAGTAATTGAAGACCCGCCCATCTTGGACACCCGCGATGGGGAGGACGTTACGGGCGGACGCCATGATGAGTGAAGCTTTGAAGACGGAAAGGTGCTAACGGTGCTCGCGCTGACACGAAAAGGAGCGGAAGTCGGAATCGATCACATTGACATCAAAAAGGAGCAGACACGCATACATCCAGAAAAGCAGCGATGACGGGGTGGACGATCACGCCCGCAAAGTTCAGCATAATATACTAGACTAGAAGTGTAAACAAACATTTCCCTAACGTTACACCGAGGGAATTCTCCAGGTCTGTCACCAATCCGCGAACCCAGCCAACTTTCCATCCCAACTCCACCATATCAACTCGTCTTCTTCAGCCAGGTCTTCTTCAGAACCCTCGGTCCGTGCACTGTTTCCATGAGATTTAATCCATACACCCTGTACCTTGCTCGCTTTTGTTCGTTTCTTGGTCGGGATATCACAGGAGGCGGATGCCTGCCCTGACTCCACCAGAAATTCTGCAAGACAACTGTCCATAGAAGTACACATATTCTGGCGCGGTATCCAGGAAGGGTGGTCAAAACGCCGCGGCGCCCTGAGTAGGACATGTATTTGCGTTGAAGCTAGCAGATAGTTAGAGAGATACGATGGTGACACTGGTATGGCTTTGGCGTACCCATTTCAGAAGCTAACCCTTGTCCATCGTCTTCTGCGCATGCACTTGCGAGCGTACGCGATAGCAAACGCTCTGCAGCTCGTACAGTCTCCGGATCCTCGGCGCGTAGCAGGGGAGGCTTTGAAGGCACATTCGGCGGCGGCGTCGATGGAGGAGAGTCAGACGGAAGCGTCGGAGACGGACTTCTGGATGGCGGTGGCGACGCATCATCATCATCATCATCGGAAGCAGAGATATCCTCGTCCTCTTCCTGGCTACTACCTCTGCTTTCTTCATCATCATCTTCGCTTTGCTCGTCTTCGTCATCCGTGTCACTCGAACTCTCCGCAGCATTGTCATCTTCTTCCGACACATCGCGTGTTCGTGTGGCTTTGTCGTGGATGTTATCTTCCCGTAATCCCCAAACCTTCGTTTCCAGTCCGTCGATGCCCACAATTACGCGTGATTTGGCGGTCCCTACAGTTGGACCGAGGGCAACCGCGAAGAAGGCCCTGGCCACCCCATGTTTCCGATGATTACATAGAGCTGCTTTTGTCCCCGCTTCCGCTTTCTCGGGAGAACCTCGAAGTGCAAGCGCAGTAGAGAGAGCGATGAAGGTTGTGTACAGATGCGAAGCAAGGGTGTCGAACGAGTTCAATAATTCATGGCGTTTCTTAAAAGCACGGGTCGTGTTCTAGGAGTAGCTCATATCCATGCGGACCAATGTTCTGGAAGTGAAATTTACTCACATCTCTTGTCGGCATCCTGGCCAGCTGGACGATAGGACTGTCGATCAAAGGTAAGCACGCGGAGACCGATGGAAAAATAAAAGACGGTACTGACAATGGAACTTGGTTCTTGAGAAATAAAACGTGGCCTAAGAAGCTGATGCAGAGCCTGGCTGCCATGTTATCGCTCACAACATCGGTGTCAAGCACCACAGTCGGTACTGTGGAAGTCACAGCAATGCTGGGAGCGGTCGTAGGCTCTGCTCTTTCGTTTACTGTCGAATCTACCCGTTTTGTTTCATTTCGAAGTGGGGCCGGTGCTGGCAAGTCGGAAGCGGGTGAGAGTATACGCATGAGGTGGCGTTAGTGGTAGAAATGTAACTTTAAGTAATTGGAAGAACGCACGCGTCTCCAGCGTGATGCGATCACGTGATCCATAATTCACAACATTGGAGCAGCCTGTGGACACTGTACAATGGACATTTTTTGACTCGGGATAACCTCCAGGCAACGTCCTCAGTACCGTTCTGTGCGTGCATCGGCTCAGCCATTTATTACCTGCAAGCGGATAAATCACAGATGTAGCGATAGGAAGTCCAAAGTCGGTACCAATTTATCATCCCATTTCCTTGAACGACCATCCACAGGCACAAGTACCCCCTCGAGATGATACCACATTTGCACGAGTCAAAGATTGACTATGTTGAAAGCTAAACGAAATGGGCGTGTCTACCACGCACGACACACGATCTCCCCGTGCAACAACGCGAACCGTCCACCCCCGTTCGTTGCCTATTCCCGCCAATGATTTACTATACTCTGCAGCTTTTTCCAGTCAGCAAGTTTTTTTTTTTTCAAGCACGTGCGTAGCAAACGTCGGGTTCACAATGCGGTCTGCCCACAGATTGCCAAACCATGCCCGTTCCTCGGGCGTATTATAACACCACGTCCCAGCCGTTGCATTAATCGCACCTCGCCCAAACCCAGTCGCGGGCGCCCACGAGACCAACCTCCGTCCTGCATCGGGCCCTGTACCATTCGCACGTGCGGCGTCTCGATAGACCTTGATCCATTCTTGCATCATCTCTGTCTCTGGGTACCAAGCAAACGACTTTGAATCCGACTCTCGAGCGGCAACGAGTCCACCCGGCTTAGCTACCCTCCGCATCTCCCTCAAAGCCTTTACCGAATCCTTGACGTGCTGAACAACCTGATGGCAGTGAACGACGTCGTACGTATTGTCGGGGACACCCGCCAAGTTGCAAGTATCCCCGTGCGCAATTGTGATGATGCCGTGGCCCCCTGTTTGGCGGAGTGTTGGCGCGCCTTTTCAAGCATGCCCAAGTCCACTGGAGCGTAGTCGATTCCGGTGACGTGACCCTGTGGGACAAGACGCGCAAACGGGGCTGTGTTCGTTCCGGGCCCACAGCCAATGTCAAGGATGTGCATGCTGGGCTGGAGATATTTGATAAGGTAAGCGGCAGAATTCTGGGCTGTCCGCTAGGAATGGGAGCGGAGGATAGACTCGTGGTGGCCATGGCATTTTCTGGCATGGTGGGCGCAAGTCACGATGTCGAGTGGTGAATTGAAGTAACTACAATGACGACACGGTGGTCAGCGCCACAGCTCTGAGAAGGAAGAATAAAACATGCCTGCTTACTTATGTGTGGACTTTAGGGAAACTCTTCGACGGAAGGTGATGAGGCGAAATATTGAGGATGGTGTTTGTAATGTCCTCATCTCCAGATTGGCTGCCGTTCGGGGACTTGGGTTGGCTGGATCACCTCAGGCTGTGTTTTCGGGTTCGGAGAAATCGGACGATATCAATTGTGACTCGTCGGAGGAGCGCTAGCAATTTGCTCCCAGACCAAGTACGTGATATCACCATCGTTTGTCTCTTTCTCAGTGTCTCTTGTCCAGGTTAGCGTTCACCACAGACGAAGACAGATTAAAGCCTGTTTGCAAGACTCTCGTCGACAAAAAACCAAATACAAACAGTTTCGTCCAACTTGTAACCGTCGCCAGCGCACAACCAATAGAAGAGTGCAACTTAGAAAGCGATACCGTCGGTAGTTTCCATTTGTACAGTACTCGCCGAACGTTTCTCACCATCGCGTCTTATCGCTGTCTATCAGCAACACAGCCTCAGAGTATCTGGCAAAGTCTGGGAAAGTTCGACCGACAGGCCAAATTTAAACGAAAGCTTATCGTGATCAGAGCAAGACCATACTTCATCGATATCCCTGTAGCAACCAGTTGACCACCCACCTTGAAACTGTACACTTTTCATCACGTCGACGATGTGACTCTCTTGCACAGTCAAAGATAGTCTTGTTGATGCAACAAGTATCACTCCACATGTTGTATCACCAAGACCGTCTCAACTGTATTGAAACTGCATCATTCTTCAAAAGGAGCGTCCCATATAGCCTGGTATGTGAAATGGTTTTGTGGATCGGCTTCTCAAACCGATGGCATCGCACGTGTCGTTGGCCATGTCGAGTTACGGAGGTCCTGGTCATTGTACAGGAGCAGCGACTCTAGTGCGACACATGTCACATGGTCCAGTCCAGGACAAAAACCCGAGCGTTGACCGCCAGGTTCACATTGCTACCGCTCGTGCGTTTGACCCCCTGTTCGTGCGAGTCATGACGGGAACCGGACGACTAGGAAGCTCTCAAGGCGAGGCGAAACATTGAAGCCCACCCCGGACTGCGCTTCCCGGAGTTTACCAAAGAGACCCGTTTGACGATACGCATGGCGGCGTGACTCTGGATCGGTACATGATCTATAGCCATGCATGCAGACCACAACCGTGACGATAGATGTTGATAATAATAAAACAGTCGGCGTTCGATTCCGACATCCTTTCCGTACGGATCGCAAGACCCGGCGCTGGTTCTAAGTACGGTGGGGCAACGAATGACTGTGATGCCGACGCGCGACGGCAACGTCGTCTCGACTGCCCCGGTTGCTTGTCCTCTGCCATATGTACATGATACCTTACTCCCCGAATGTAACTCGACATATCTCATCGATAATCAGCAACGGCGTCAAGAGGCCATCTCGCAGCAGCATATCGACCGAAAGGAGAGTTGTCATAAGCGGAGATAGTTGACTGTGGGATCACAGAACAACGTCCGATATACCCTGACGCTGGTCTTCGGACTCGAACTCGACCCAAGATGCGTGCCATGAAAGCTCCATATAATAATCTTCCTTCTTCTCCATTTGCTTTACAGTGAAAAAGAGTCAGTGGCATACATTTCGGGTTAATAGTCTGAACAAAAACGAGGATAGTTCGCCCACACCCACTCAAGCATACAACCTCTTCGTGTACCTACATCCCAAATCAGTAACCCCATTACCTTGAAACAAAAGCGAAAAGGACACACGAATTCAAACCATGCACACCCCCCTCGACCTGCGCACTCGCCGTCCTTAACTCAAACCGCACCCGCCCAGCCCTCACGCCCTCCTTCAACTCATCCAGACTCCTCACCCCAATATCCTGCAAACTGTGTTGCACGCCCACGTGTAAATACGGCATAAACGCCTTGACGCTCCCCTTGTCCTGCACGTCCCCAGATACCCCTTGCGCCACCTTGATCGCCGACGACTCGGAAAAATACCGTGTCGTGGCTGCATTCTCGTGTGGAGCGCTCGTCGGCTGCGGGGTGTGTTTCGTCGAACCGGGTATCCCGTTAACTTTGGCAGGGGCGCCCGGTTTACCCGCCTCCATAGCTTCGAGACTGCCCATACCCCGATAGGCCTTGACCCGCTTTCCATCGTGATAAAAGTACTCGCCTGGGGCCTCGGACGTACCCGCCAACAACCCCCCCATCATGACCGCGCTCGCGCCCAGCGCCAGTGCCTTGACGATATGCCCCACGTTCCCAATCCCACCGTCCGCAATAACAGGGATGCCAAACTTGTTGGCAAACTCGGCCACGGCGTACACGGCCGTCGCTTGGGGCCGTCCGACCGCCATGACTTCCTGCGTGATACAAATCGATCCGCTGCCCATCCCGACGCGGAGACCGTCTGCGCCGGCAGCGATGAGGTTGGCAGCCTGCTCGCGCGTGACGACGTTGCCTGCAATCACCTCAAGTTTTGGGAACGCCTCCTTGATCCACTGGATCATCTCAAACTGGAAGACCGAGTTACCCTGAGACGAATCGAGCACGACGATGTCAAGACCTGACTCGACGAGTAATCGGAGACGCTCCCTGTCACTGGGCCGTGTACCTACCGCAGCAGCGGCATAAAGCTGCTTGCTCTCAGGGTTCTTGCTCGCGAGTGGGTAGTTTTGGTTCTTCAATAGATCGGAACGGGCGAGGAGGGAGGTGAGTCGGCCGTGGTCGTCGACAATGGGAAGTTTTCCCTTCTTGGAGGAGCGCAGGATGATATTAGCCTCGTTGAGCGTGACACCCTGAGGTGCGGTAACGAGGGTGGTAGTCATGACTTCGTGAAGAGACGTTGATGGAGACTCGAACTGGACGTCGCGAGAGGTAACGATACCAACGAGCTTTCCTCCAAGGGATCCAGTATCTGGATGGGATAAAAACGAATGTCAGAGACCGTAACAAGGATAAAACTGTAGATATCAGAAGAATCATAAATTCCGCAAATCACAGACCGAATCCGTTACTCGGAAGAACGAAGATTATTATGAATGATGTATACATCACATGTCCAAAACAAACAGATACCAAACCTACCGGTGATGGGAATCCCACAGAAACCAAGACGAGCTTTGATGTCCAATACATCAGCGACAGTATGGTTAGGAGAGAATACGACAGGATCGGTGATGAAGCCGTTTTCGTGCCTCTTTACAGCGCGGACCATGGCTGCCTGCGACGATGCGGACTGGTTATGATGAATGATACCAATACCGCCCAAGAGGGCAAGACTGATAGCCATCTCTGTTTCGGTGACGGTATCCATCGGACTACTCAAAAAAGGCGTCTTCAAGACGACATTGCGGGTAATCTTGGTCTCTGTGATGACATCGGACGCTGGAAAGTCAATTTTTCCTGGGAGCATCAAGAAATCGTTGTAAGTGAGCCCGCCATGGAGGTGTGAGTCCATGAGCTCCTGGACGGAGAGTGCATCTGATCTGAGGTACGTCTGAAGGTGAGCGAGGGCTTCAGAAGGGTCAAGAAACTGCTTGGATGAGGTGGGCATTTTAGCCAGCTGAAAGGCTAAATTTCAGGCGGATTATATATGCAAATTTATTCGGAGATTCAATTTATGTGTATATGTGTGGCAGTATGGCGGTGGGTTTATGTACTTGACGTACCGGACAGATTGCTGGACGTGTCATAGTACGTTGGAGAATCTTGCCAGATACGCCCTGACACGCTGTGACAGCATTGTGTTATCGATACAACCATGAGCGAGTTGGTACGGCCAAATGTCGGTCTTTGCGGAGTCTGAAATACCCAATGGCACTGAGTATTACTGATCCATGATAAGATATGCAAGTCAGCCTCCTCGTGTCAGCCCCCGACGAATGGTATAAAGCACTTTGTAGTGGTTTCTATCTACTATTGTGTTTGCAAGCCTTGGCCGTCATACATGAGTATCAGCTCCAAGAAACGATCGTCTGTGGGCATCGTCGCACCCGTCGGGCACATGCTCGGCAACAAGTTCCTCTTCTTTGCCAAATCGCGTCTCCCAGTCCCCCACCAACCCAAGACACGGACCCACCGCCGTGCCTTCCTCACTGCGGCACCCATCCCATTCGCACCCCTCGTCGACACGCACGCGTTCCAGCCACCACCTCCTTACTCTGCGCATCCAGTCGACTCTGCCGAGTTTCTGCCCGTGCCACACAACACCCCGGAACAGCCCGCACTGACGGTGGCAGAGCATGGTCATCTGCTGAGCGCCTCGACAGGTGGCTACGCCCGACCCGTCGGTCTGGGTCTCGAGGGCGTCGAAAAAGGCGACGGTGGACGATTCGACGGACTCGGTCGGCTCAGCGGGGGATTCAGGGCACCCTCTCTTGGCGGGTGTGGCACGAGTGATGCGCTGCGCGAACAGGTGCACCGGATGCTCACCGAACACTCGCAGCGTCGACGCACACGGGCGAGCGAACAGCCTACGAAGCGCCATGACGTGTTCTATGCCTCCGTCGAGGTGCAGGCGTGTGACAGGGCGACGAGCGTGCCGACACGAACAGTGAAGATTCGGATTCGCAGAAAGAGCGCCGCATCGCCAACACCTGGAGCGCAGAAATGGGCGGGCGTGAGACGGAGTACGATATCGTCCGAGCTGAAGCGAGCGGCATCGATAGAACGTCGGGCGTCGCTGAGCGAGACAACGAACCGGACCTGGCGGGTGTAGATATAAACAAGGGCAAACAATGTACGGATTTGGGATTGATTAAATTTGGTGATTTCCGGTCACTCTGGCAACTGAGCGATGACCGCACCACGCTGATAGAAAGAAAGAAAGAAATTGACGCTGACTTGTCACAAAAAACAAAAAGAAAAAAAACATATACATGTCTAGTTGCAAAGGTATGTTCAGCTTCACTTGCTTGTCCTCCTTATCCGACCCCCACCAGACCCTTCCCAGCCCTTCCCCTCCCCCGGATCCTCCTTTATACCCCCTCCCGTCCCTGGTCCGCACGAGTTCGCTACCCGAAGTTCTTCGCTTCCTCGCAAAATGTCGAAAAAGGACGCTGACGACGCCGTACCAGACATGCGCAGGTCCACCACCTGCAACGGTAACACCACGCCTACGCCCACCATCACCACCGCCAACGGCGCCGCGCTGGGTAGTAGTAGTCCCACCTCCCCCATCGGCGTGGTAAGTCACACACGTGCCTCTGCTCCTCTGAGCTTCCTTCGCTCGCTCGTCCCCCGCTTTATTGTCTCCATACTGAACATGCCACGCTCCCTCTGGCGCGTACTCCCCTTCCAGGATCCTTCCGCCCCCGATCCCTCTGCTGCGTTTCCACTGTCGAACCCGTCCCGCGATCCGCCAAACGTCCACCCGCATCACCCTCCATACGACCCAACCTCACCCTTCGATCCTCAGCTCTCTCTCACACCCAGCTCACATCACACACATCACCGGCTCAGCACCCAGTCTGTCACGTCCCTCGCCTCGTCCCGCCCTGCACCCCCATCTCCCGCTGTGTCGCGTCGCGCGTCTGGTCTCTCGCGGACCTCGTCGAGGCCTGCATCGGATATGAGTAGCAGCACATCGTCTCGCCCAGTGTCGGGGGTCCAGCATCCACGGCCTGTGTTTAGTGGTGGCTCTCACCCCACCTCTGGGACAGTTCAACCCACTACGCCAACCACGACGTCGATGGCTACCCCGACTACAACCACCCCCAGCCTCCTCCGCCATCCCTTCGATCGACTCCCCAACCTCGTGCCCACGATCCTCGACCCCGACCCTCCCGCAACCGGCGAACCAACGCCGACGCCTGCACCAGCCACAACGACAGCCCCCGTGTTGATCCAGATCCGAGATTACGGATTCGCTTTGACAGATCCGCGGTTCACAGGTCACGGTCCACACGTCCCACGTGCAAATCGACCCGCAGTCCTCGCCCGCCGTCTTGCTTCGTCTTCTGGATCCACATCCACTTCCTCTAGCGAGGGTGACAACGGCCATGATGACGATGACGACGACGACGACGATGACGATGGGGAGGGGGAGGGCAGAAGGATGGGCGTCGACAAGGTTCAGAGGATGTGGGAAGACGTGGTCGACGGTGGGGCGAATGGATGGAGTGGGTTCAAGTGGGGGTTTGACCGTGCGTGGGGGTTCGGAAGGGCGAGTGGGGCTGCGACCGGTCCG
Source organism: Boletus pseudo-olivaceus (assembly GCA_038092955.1). Classification (NCBI taxonomy): domain Eukaryota; kingdom Fungi; phylum Basidiomycota; class Agaricomycetes; order Boletales; family Boletaceae; genus Boletus; species Boletus pseudo-olivaceus. Next base: position 5,101 of record JBBPRI010000289.1, on the reverse strand, counting down.
GGTGACACTTCGTCCGGCGCTGGGTTCCCGAGCCGCGGTGACCTGGATCGCAATTTCGGCGGCGAGGACGAGGACGAAGATATGGAGATCGACGAGCAAGGCGAGGCGTTTTCAGACGAGGATGGCGAAGGTGACGCCGAGGGCGAACCACCCTTGTTCCCCGGGCTGTATCGCGCCTTGTACGCCTTTGAGCCTGAAGGCACGGCGGAGATGAGACTGGACGAAGACCAATCCGTACGGGTGATTGGAAGAGGGGGTGGGGTCGGCTGGGCGGTCGTGGTCAAGGACGGACTCAAGGACACGGGTATACATGCACTCGTTCCGGAGAGTTATTTGGAGCTGGTGCGATTAGACGGCGAGGAGGACCTTTGAGGCTCGAGATTTGAGATTTGAGCGGACATTTTAGCTCTTCGCTGTTGCTCTTTGAAAAGGGGCGAGCATGTTGGGAAACCCTGCCCTGGCGTCCCGTTTTGGTTTTGCTCTGTGACCCTGTTTCATGGATGTCGGGAAGGGGGCCCAGGAGGAAGGAGGGGGGGAGGTATAAGAGATTCCATGGCATCGCGATCAGCTTGCTTTTATCACACTGTTGTATGTTGTTCAGTATGTATCTACCCACATTGCTGTTTCGCTTTTGCATTCTCTTCCACTTGCTGTTGCTTGTTTATGGGCAACAGGTGTCCCGGGGGTAACGGAGCAATACTAATGAATACCTCGGACTGGCACATATGTGAGGACTGTGTACTACTTGGATTCTTTTCAGGTTCCAATTCCCAGCGGAGGAGTCGGAGCCCCAAGCCCAGCTCAGAGACAGACAGAGACAGACAGAGACAGAGACAGAGGACGCGCACGCCCAAGAACTTGGTCCTTCAGTGCGTAAGGCTATACTACTCAAGATGTCCGTGGTAACGGCTAAACAGATCAATACCTCAGCGCAACATGCACCGCGGAGATGGTGTTCCTTCATTAACTTGTACGTGCATCTACAATGGGGAGGTTTAATTCCGCACTTCTGATCACGAAAATTCCGGGCATATCGGTGGTATTGCGGTGATGCTGTTTGTCTTCCTCGCCGTTTATCCAGCCCTGAAACGCCCGCTTCGTGATCAAATCGCTAAGCTTGATTTTATCGGATTTTTCAGCCTTGACTAGGAGTTGTTTGCCTCTTCAGTGTACTTGTCTTGAGTGTCTACCGCGACTGCGTGGTCCGCCCAACCGTTGTACGACGCTTATTTCTAAGCTGACACGATCAAAGATGGTGTGCTTGTGACCGAGGAAGGCAGTCGGAGCGAGGGCCCGGTGCCATGCGGGTCAGGGTTAACGCGTAACGGTACACTTGCTCATAATGCACAAATCTTACCAAAATGTAGGCGGCACAAAACTGTAGCACATGCTAATATACAGTATATGAGATTTCTGATACATTATGAAAAAGTCTAGTGTACTCAAACCAATACAAAAGAACGAAGGGAGGGAAATGAAGACCACTACCATTGGTGTTTGGACAGTTGGACTCCAATTGGGCATTGGATACCTATGGCAGTGAACCGGAGCTCAGGATGTATTCCGCCTTTTCTGCGAAAATGAATGTAGATGTGATGAGCATCTGTGTTTGACGTCGATGTTGAGAAAGCGGAAGGAATGGGAAAGGTGGGTGGGTGGGGATGCACAATCACTGCAAAGCCCTACCGGACGAGATCCTCTGGAAAAAGGAAATAATTCGAATACCTCGAAAGGCAAGGTAGGAAAAAGGACGAGGGTGCGCCGCCAAAGAGGACTGAATCGCTGTTAGATGAGACGGCGCCAAAGGGAATCGGGGACAAAATCCGGTCGTGGCTGCGTTGCAAAACAAGAGTCGACGTATTTTGTTATGTACCCCACGACAGGGATAGGGAAAGACGAAAGTAGGAAGCGACAAAAGAATTCCCTGCTCGTCATCGTTGCGTGGCTCGTTCAGTCGCTGCTTCCCATTTCTAACCGCTTCGAGTGTGATTTTCCCTCAAATCACCACCACGATGGCGAGGACATGGGTGGTGTGCATTGGGGTGAGAATAAGCGCCCAGAGTTAATTATACGTGTGTGAACTGTTGGATATCGATAAGACACGTGTATTCCAGGCGATAATTGCGTACCGCAAGCAGACGGGCGCGCATTCTGCTTTCCATCGCTCTGTTACTTGGCCAGCATGTCTTCGGGAATACGTTCATGGCCGGGGAATGGTGAGTACCTGGGAGAGACGTTTGGCAGCACGATATTGACGTGAACCCAAGGGTCGAGTGAAAACAGCTCCTCCTCCAGCATAGCTCACCAACGGCAAGCAAAAACGGTCGAAATCGATGGTCAAGGCAGTATTCTTTCAGTTGCGTTCCTCCTTGATGGGAAGCACATCGTCAGCGGCGGTGAGGAAGAGAAGATTCGACGTTGGCAAGTCAAAGACGGCATGGAGGTCGGGACGCCAATGGATGCCGGGAGTACTATTTGGAACATCGCAGTGTCAAAAAATGGAAGGCGGGTCGTGAGTGGGACAAAAAGTGGCAAGGTGACGGTGTGGAACGCGGAGACCTACAAAAAGGTGACCGAGTTCAGAGGACACAGCGAGTGGGTGGAGGCGGTGGACATCTCTCCGGATGGGACGAGAATTGCGACGGGATCGATGGACGACACTGCCTGCGTCTGGTCGCTCTCAACCGGCAAGCGACTGCTTGGTCCCTGGCAACACGGCGACCCCGTTCATGCGGTCAAATTCTCGCCCAACGGACACTTTGTCGCCACTGCCACGTGGCGCTGTGGCTCCGTTCGTATCTACAACAGTCAGTCTCAGAACGGCCCCATCTTCAACGTCCCAATCCAAGTTAACTCGTTGTTGAACCAATCCCTGGTCTGGAAACATGATAGCAACAAACTTTTTGCCTTATCTCGCGAGAGGGGCATCCACTGTCTCGACGTGTCAACTGGGACGATACTCTGTCAATGGGCCATCCACAGCAACAATGAACCCGCATGCATCGCCCTGCCATGCAACGGCACATTCATTGCAGCCTCAGCCAATTCATCGGTCTCATTCTGGGATACTACGACGCTCAAGCAAATCGGGTCTGTCATCCAGCATCCAGCTCGCATTGACTCCTTGGCCATCTCAGCAAATTACGACCTTGCGATCGGCGGAGGCAGGACAATCACCCTTCGCGGTCTCTGTGACATCCTTCCCCCATCCTACTTTGAAGATGTAAGTGCACTCGCATTAAAGTTTTGTTACGTGAGACACGCGCAATTGCTGACTGCTGCAGGTTTTCCCTGAGCGGGCCCTACAGCGCATGAAGACAGAAAAGGCCGATCTCGTGAGGGAGTCCAGTACGTTTATTAGCATCGCAATTTGCGTGTGGCTGACATCCGCGATCATTAGACGACAAAATTACGCGTCTCAAAGAAACTGTCCAGCAGCTCTCTAACCAGCTCTCCGACTCCCAACGTAGCCTCGCCCAGATTCTTCATGCGCACGAGCAGAAGCATCAATGTGAAACCCTGTATGTCGAGGGCCACATAATTGATGCTGCGGCGTCTCTTCGTATGCTCGCGAATACCATAAGCGACTATGTAAAAGCCAACAAGTTAATCATGGACTGGCTTGCTGGTAAGTTTCGACGTCGTGCACTACGATAGAGTATTCAACTTTTACCATCAGATTTTACGAATCGATGTGTATCGGCGCTCGACCGAGTTGGGAATGAGGCGTCGAGCGCCAAGAAACATGACGAAGCGATTGCAGCCTATTTTGCTGCATTGTTGCTCGATCCCTCGACGCCGAACACCTTACTAACCAAGTGGGCGAGGACGATGTTGATTCGTGGCTCAACGAGCGAAGCACTGAGTGCCGCTGCCAAGGTAGGCTCTACGTAACGGTCTGAAGCCTGTCGTTGAGGAAGTGTCTTCGGATCAGTTGAAGCTCTCAAGGTTTTGCATCTACCGGGCAATCTGCGATGTTCTTGAAGAGGATGGTCGCGTTTCAGACGCAGTCAAGTGCTTCCAACAATTGCAGACCGAGCTAGGAGAGGACGCAAGTGACCGTGATGACCAAGCACGATGGGAACTTGGTGAGGGTTCCAACAACAACGCAAGTGGGGTTAATTCAAACGATTCCCCCAGATTTTCGACAACGTTGTGTCAGGAAGCTGGAGAAGCTCGGTGACACCGCCACGGACTCTCAGGACTACGAAGCAGCCACCAAACAATACTCAGATGCATTGACACTCGAGCCGACGAATCAATGTAATATTTTCCTCAAGCGAAGCAAAGCGCGAGCACTGATGGGTTTGTGAGAGGAGGCATTGATTGATGCTGACAAGGTAGGGATTGTATTTCACGTCGAATGAAACGGACCTCAGTGATCCATACCACTCAGGTTATCGAGCTCGACCCATCATCCTATCAGGGGTACGAGAGGAAGCATGCGGCATTACAGGGCATAGGGCGTCACAGTGAAGCATTCGGCGCATTCAAGGCGATGCTCTTACAACTCGAACAATCGCCCCATCCACACATTCGTAGTGAGCGCTTGCGTCCGCGTCGCGCAAAATAACATGTATTGATTTTTGTCTCAATCATAGAACTTCGTCACCGGTATGTCGATGCCACGCCGACGATTCGAGGAGTGATCAACCAGACTATCGGCGACATGCCACGTGTGCTCATCGACACCGCTACCGGTCGTCTCTGTGATAAAACACAGCAAGCAGCAGCCTTCGAGGAGCTCCCGATCTATGACAAGCTGCGGTCTTCAATGACTACTCAGCTTGACCGTGCACGTATTGAGAGAACAGTGAAGACGTTCTACCGATATGTAATGTTATCCCACAGATGGCAGCCCAACGAACCAACTTACCAGCTAGTCGAGGACATCTCAGTCTACAGGCTATTGACCACTCCCGCGAACAAAAAGCTGAAAAGGTTCTGCGAGCTCGTGCGCTCTCTTAGCTTCCAGTGGGCTTGGAGCGACACTTGCTGTGTGAACCAACTCGACAAGGGGGTGCACCAAGAGTCATTGGTTGCCATGTTCAGATGGTATCGTGGCTCGTCCCTCACAATCGTCCACCTTCTCGGTGTCTTG
>JBBPRI010000288.1:0-23576 GCA_038092955.1 Boletus pseudo-olivaceus | reverse complement strand
TGCTGAACTTCACATTGTCTCCCACCATCGTCCTATCGTATTGCCGGAGCTCGGGGAGGCAGACGCACAGGCAACTGAACCTCGGCTTGAAACTGGGGAACGTGTCCTTCGGAAGGCACTCGAGCTATGCACCATCTACCCGGGGAATAATCAGCCCAGTGAACTGACAACTACGCCAAGAAAACCATTTTCACTACGGCTCGACGATTTCCGCTTGTCGAATATCATGGTACGCTTGTGTCTGATATACCTTGCGTGGAGTAACTATGTCACTATGTGCTTGCCAGATCGACGACAAATCCGGTATGGTGACAGGTCTCATCGATTTCGAAGGAGCCACGGTCGCACCTCTTTGGGAGTGCGCCGTTCTTCCTGGGTGGCTACTGGACCCTGATGATACAGAGGGAAGACGTGAAGGCGGCTCCTCGGAGGACAGACAAACTTTACTTGATGTTTTTTTGGAAAGGCCATGGGAAGCATGGAATCGCGTGTGATGTATGAGCGCGGAAAGCCTTTCCGGCGTCTTACAGATCAACTGTCACTTCAAGTTGGCGTCTGGTCCGACAGATTTATAGAGAAGTGGGTGGATGAGAGGCTTGCGTGGGCAAAATTGCATCCCGGAGTCGCATTGCCGGAATACGGTTAGGGAAGATTTCTGTACTATCCATGTCGCTGATCCTTCTTTATCTTTGAATTGGATGCGTACCGTACTAGTGAATAATAGAACCACTGATGCAAATCTTAAGCTTATGATGCATCAAAAGCGATTTGTGCAATGTTGGGGGGGTCTAGGGAGCGCGAAGCGCGACCCTAGAGCAAGGTCCGTGCGCGAGGGGAGGACAACCTGGCTGTCAAACCCGTTTGCTGCGCCCCTCTCCGAAGATCAGGTAGTACGGTATTTCCGACGTGGATGAGACATGCACTACTTTGCTTGTCCGCAAATGTATACCGCCTTGGAGAAACCTCACGGCCCGGGGTCCCGGCAGTGTCCTCAATATCACGATCACGTGACTGAGACCCCACACGCGTGACATGTTCGAGAGAGGACGAGTCGCGAATTTCCATCTTGTCCAGCTCTCTAACACACTTTTCACTAGTCTCTACAGTGCCGCAGTGCGTCTCTTTACGACACCCCCCATCATGTCCTCATTACTCGAGCTGTACGAACCGCTCGACATCATAGGCAATGGCTCCTTCGGCATCATTCGAAAAGTCCGAAGAAAGTCAGATGGTTTGGTCGGTCCACCCTTCTGCCACCGGCATTTCACTTCGCCTCACCAGATTGTAGATTTTCGCAAGAAAAGAACTCAACTTTGAGCGCATGAGCGACCGTGACAGGAAACAAATCGTCGCCGAAGTGTATGTCTGCCTACTCTATCCGGTCCCTCTCCTGATCTGTTCACCGGTAGAAATATCCTCAAAGACCTAGACCACGAACACATAGTACGATATCATGACCGACACGTCGACAGAGATGCTGGCATTCTCTACATCCTCATGGAGTACTGCGGTGGTGGTGACCTCTCCGGCATCATCAAACAAGCACAAAAACACAGTAGACCCGTTTCCGAAGATACCATCTGGAGCTATTTCATGCAGATATTGTTGGCCTTGCAACACTGTCACCATCCACCAAATCATAACCCCGATTTAGATGGCAAGGAAAGACGCCCGCAGATTTTACACCGTGACCTCAAACCGGATAATGGTGCGTGTCTTGTCAGGTCTTGTGATCTCGCTTATGCCTTTTTGACCCGTCTATGCTGTGTTTGTCTCCAGTGTTCCTCGACGAGAACAACTCCGTCAAACTCGGTGACTTCGGTTTGTCGAAAGCACTCCCGCAGGCGAGCTTCGCCAACACTTATGTCGGGGTACGTGCAATGACCTCCTTTCCCCTGTTCGACCTCAACACAAACCTGGCGGTGTTAGACGCCATATTACATGTCCCCCGAACTGATGCAAGAAAAAGCTTACGACTCAAAATCGGATATCTGGTCTCTCGGATGCCTCATATACGAACTTTGCGCCCTCAAGCCCCCATTTCATGAGGCAAAGACTCACTCCGAGCTGAGCACATTTATAAGGTGGGTTTATTTGCATGGGTCTTTTCGGTTCGTACAAACAGAGTATTAGAAACGGACGTATACCACCTTTACCGAGAGGTTACAGCCAGACGCTGTCAAGTGTCATCAAAGCAATGCTGAATCTGAACGTGAGTCGAATTGCCTCTCATCACGTCCTGATTCGCCTCAATTGATTGATGTCGTGCTAGCCGGCAATGAGACCGTCGGCCGTACAACTTCTCCAACATGAACGGCTGACACTCATCACCAAAGTCGTCGAAGCAGAAAAGATGTCCGTTTCATCCGCTCCCTCTTCTGTTGTATGCTAAAACCACTGAATGCCTATAGGCTCTCGACAGTGAAAACCCACAAGTCCGCCGTCATCGCAAAGGAACGTGAGATTTCTGCACGGGAAACTGCGCTGGCCGATCGAGAAGCAAAGTTCACTGCCTTGGCGGTGGAGAAAGATGCAGAGATTATACGTTTGCATAACCTTGTCTCAAAAGCTCAATCCCAGCTCGACGCGCGGATACGGGATGCAGTAGGCAAGCGCGAAGAAGAATTGCGTGTCGCTGTGAGGAAGCGCGAGGAGGAGGTTGCCGCCGCGATGGCAAGACGTGAGGAGGAAATCCTGGCAGCAGTGCGGGAACGTGAGCAAGAGATATTCGATGCATGGCGCGCTCGCGAGGAGAAGATTAAAGCAGAGGCGGAGGCAATGATTGCGGAGAAGATGCAATGGATAGCTGTGAAGGAGGCTGATCTGGAGGCGGAGCAGAGCAGACTCGGCGAGGTGCAGAAGGATTTGGAGGCCAAGTTGGCGACGCTGTCTTCTCAGGGGGGCAAGGGACGGAAGGAGAAAACACCCCTCGAAGAGGTCAAAAACCTGCTCGCGCCGCTTGTCCAGATGACCGAACACGGTCATACACGCGAAAAATGTATTGCACCCAACTATTCTAACATGGCAACGCCCGTCAACCGTAACGTCGCGAGGCCTACGCAAGACTGTATGCCCTCCGCCATGAAAGGTGTGGTCCTCACGCAGACCGGGCAACCGCTTGCGACACCTACGCCCGCCGAACTCGCGAATCTCTTCGTGAACTCACCCAAAGTCGGGCTCGACTTTGCAAAAATATTCGATTTCGAATCAGAAGCAGAGGATGACAATAGCGAGTCAGAAGAAGAAGCAATGCCACCTTCGCCTACGGTCCGAGAACGGCCGCTCTCAGAGCTATCGAGTCATTCCTCTGGGTCGACAGGCGAGCCGACTCCGGGATCTGCGCCTTCTGCGCCTCCTACGCGGCTTCGCAAACCGTCCATCCGGGGTTCTGTACAGAGACCATCTGTGCGCAGAGCAAGCAATATCCCTGCTTCTGCCTCGGACCCCACGGGACTCACATCTTCTTCTCGCGTACGCGGGTCTAAGTCGACCAAGGCAAAATCAGGAGGGGAGGAAGCCACCGCATCGTCGGACCAACGTTCGATCCCTGTCGGCCCCGCCGAGTACGACCTCTCAGACGAGGAGAACCTCCCGAGCCCATTCCTCCGACGGGTGGAGCGCGAACGACCGGGGCTTCCCAGTAGTGGGATGTTCAAGTCGAAACGACCGAGTACGGGGAACTTGTTGAAAGTTGCGGCTACGAATTCGGCGGCGGCAGCTGCGGGGGTGAAACCTGGGAGCAATGCCTCCAAGGCGGTGGGGTCAAAGATGTCGTCGCCATCACTCGGGAGTACGAGACTATCGCTGACGAATGGGAGGAAGACATCCGAGGAGGCAAGAAAAATGTTGTCACGATCGTGAGGCGAAATGCGTTGATGTACTTCTCTTTCCTCTCGGGGGTGTTTTTTATGTTATGAACATTGATGCATTGCAATACTTGATGTTCACGAGCGCATGTTTTCTTCATCTATCATATTTGTGTTGTGTAGGAAATGGAAATATTACCCAATGGATTTACGAGGATGAATCACACGAGTGTCAACATTTCAACCCTGTTTGGGCTTGTTCCTTCGACCGTTCAACTTGTCGATACCAGATGAAGTTCGGGTACCTGCTACGGCTACTCAACCGGGCAATGACAAAGTCCGAAGCTTGGATATATCCATTGGAAAGGGTCGACTCGGAAGATCTTTTTGGCGCGTCGTTCCGACCATCGTACTCGTGGGTGTTGGTGGGGACACTGTCTGTTTGTCTACGTATTCACATCTCCAATTCCGGGAGGCTCGTCCGAGTCAAGTCGGGTGTCGCGACTTTGCCCGTCCTGCGTCCTTGAACGTTGTCGAGTCGCCGTACACATTTCCTGGATACACAAATCGGAAAAGGGGTGAGTAAAGTAAAGCTGTCTCCGCTAAAAACGATGCGCGCCACTCAGTGGTCCTGTTTGGTACTATTACATGGGGCAACTATGACCCCAGCCAATCGAGTGCGTCGCCGGTGATATCCGTTTTACGCCCTGCCGCGGTCAGCAGAAAGGAGGTAATATCTCCAGCGTTCTCATGAAGGTTTGTCGTCATTCCCAAGTCCCCTAACAGCACATGCTCGTAATGTACAGGGTCTTCAAGCCAAGCTTTAGGCATCTGATCAGTCAGCCCCCTCCCTCGCCGAGCATTATCCTGTTCGGCAACGAGTAACCGGATGACACGCATCCTGCGCACGGCTCAAGGATGAAGCCATGCTCGATATTAAGTATGGGAGAGACGCCTAAATGTGCACATCGCACGCACGGAACCCTTTCGTTCCGCAATCTTCTCATACGTGTCGTCGATACCCGGCTATTCGTCTTCCGATCCTCCGTACCGGACTCGCTTGTCTCAACGTTCCAGGGGTTGTCTCTCGTGCTATCTGGCGGTCTCTGTCTCTTTGGGATAGGTACGTTACGTTTTGCCAGATCGGTGTTGCTCCCATGATATCGTTCAATTTGATCTATCGTATCGACTGACACGTTTTCTTTTTTTCTTCGTTGTTTCCTCGTCCGATTTCTCAGCACTCGTCGTCGTCGCATACACCGTATCAGTTCGTGGATTCTCCCAACAGACTCTATGAATCCTTTGCAAAGTCAAAGTCGAGCCCAAGTCCAGAAAGATGGGTTTGACCAGGCAACATCAAGCGACGGCGTTGGAAAGGATGTTCTTTCTGTGGCTCCGGGACCGTTCTCGTCCAATTCCTGTCCCTCGGAGGAGTTGCGGACTCTTCACGACGAAAACGAGACTCCGAGCGGTCAAGATCCAGAAAAGGGTGCGGCGAAGCTCACAGACAAATATGCCAAGTATGCGGGCGAGCCACCCGATGGCGGTCTCAAGGCGTGGAGCGTCATTTTTGCGTGCGTGAACTACCGTGTCTAGCGCGTGCCGGGTACTGATAGCAACGATCACATGATGGCCCGTGCGTGCAGGACTGGCTTGACGACGTGTGCAGCGTTGGTGGTTTTTCGTCTTGATTGCGTTTCGTGCGGCTGAGTTGGTGTTTTTTATTATGATAAATAGGTTTGGATATGTTAACGCGTGGGGGGTGCGTGTTTGACGTCTTTTGAAATCGGTGCATGGGCTGATGTATGGACAGATCTTTCAAGCATATTACGAAGAGGTAATGCTCCCTAATGAAAGCCCATCAGATATGTGAGGCTCCTTCGTGGTTCGGCGCTCATCCGTCGTTGTTAACTTCGTTCGCAGTGCATGGATCGGTTCTGTGCAGGTACGTCGGCACACTTGTTGCCATGAGACGAGAAATATATCGCTGACGATTCGATGCAAACCTGTTTCCTTGTTGATTCGGAATTTCCTTGCATGTCTGATACCACCATGGGGATGCCCCTCGTGCGACCTTCGTCCCACCGCATCGGTGCCACAAGTACGCCTTTGTCTTTCTCCCGGGACTCGTCACCGGACGGTTATTTGACATAGGATATTTCAAGATACCGTACTTTTTCGCTAGTTGTCTCCTGATAGTTTGCACTTTCCTCATTGCAGAGTGCAAGGTGTATTGGCAGTTTTTCTTGGCGCAGGGATTAGGTGTTGGGGTGAGTTTCACCTTTCGTGTTTCATGTGCGCCGCTGTGATTCTACATTCCCCTGTCGAATAGCTAGCGTGTGGGGTGTTGTTCGGGCCCGCGCTAGGGGTCGTATCCCATTGGTTCTCGAAACGAAGGGGCCTAGCGTTGGGTATGAATGCTATCGGGTCATCGGTCGGAGGGACAGTGTTTCCTATCGTAGCGCAGAGTATGATACCTGCAGTCGGGTATGTGTAGCAGTCGCTTTCTTCCTTGACATGACTCTTATTATCGACTGACCAGGTTCAAGTGGACAATGCGCGTTTTTGGGTTTATACTGATCCTCTTACTTGGCGTGGCAAACCTTGTGAGTTCTTGCTATCCGACTCTGTGTTTTGTGATTCCTTTGAGACTAAACGAATTCGATGTTGATGGTGCATGGCACAGACGATGGATAGACGGCTCCCGCCTGTAAATATGAATGGTGGCCTGTTCAACTGGGCTGCACTCAAAAATCCAGCATATGCTGTTTACTGCGTGTCGGGCGTGACTAGCTTTCTTGGGTTGTATACTGGTGGGTTTGGTGTCTTCGTTTTGCCCCTTTCTTCACTAGTTCCCGGGAGTGTGAGATGTGCGACTAACGCGCGTCGGATAGTGTTGACCTACATACCCATCAGCGCCGTTCGATTGGGCATTCCGAGCGATTTTGCATTCTACTTCATCTCTATCGCGAATGGTTCCTCTGCTTTCGGCCGGATTACAGCCGGAATTCTCGCGGATCGATTTGGTATGTGTCAGCCTGCAAACAGACACGACGTCTATCGCCTTTGGTGTTGATATACATGAACAGGTGCAGTCAATATCATGGCTCCATTTACTATCGTAGCGGCCATCATGACGTTTGTGTGGCCGTTTGTGACAAGTAAAGGTGGGCTCATTGCGCTCGCTGTGATATATGGGTACGTGGACCATACTACTGTTAGTCGTAAATGCCGATCATCTTCTCCGACAGTTTTTCATGTGGAACCTACGTTTCTCTCCTCGCCGTGCCTGCCATGTCAATGGGTGCCGTCGGTGACGTCGGTCGACGGACGGGGTTGTTCCTAAGTTTCGCAGCTTTTGGTGCGCTCGGTGGGCCGCCGATATCTGGGGCCATCAATTCGGCGACAGGTGGCTTTAAGGACGTGGGGTGGTACGCTGGTAAGTGCTCCGAGTCTCTCTTGTACTTCAAACACATGAATGCTTTGGGGGGGTTGGATCAGGCGGAATCCTTCTGCTCTCGGTGTGCTCGCTGCTGTTGACGCGGCATCTTCATCTCGGCGGCAAGTTGACAGGCAAATTCTGAATCCGTGAATTTCGAGTTGCTCCGGGTGAGATGCGGCAAGGGAAGTGGATACGCTGTGTTGCGTGTGTACATACAAACGACGGCGTCCGTAGACATCAACGTGTATGAGTAGGGAGGGATGTGTGTGCGAAAGCCCCAGGAGGGCGAGCTACGACGGCGGGTGGGGAGCGAGCAGGTCGGCAAACAAGTACATAGCCTTGACTGAGTGAGATGTTACGGACAAAAAATTACATTGGTGAAGTAATTCTTACCGGTTGTTGGACCTGAGGGAGGGCGAGGAGCCTGGTCAGCGTGTGCGAAGACGAGGACGGGCGCAACTGGACTGCGCGGCCGGAGCACGGATGTCTCCACAGGGGGGTCAGAGCAAAGCGGTTGTTATACCATCTACCATCCGCCAGGTCCTACGAATGACAATTGAACAACGCGTCACTGGCATGGTGATGAATGTCAGATCTGACGAGAAGAAAAAGAAAAAAAGTCTACCTGACACCGCTCGTCAATTGCCAAGTGACCTCGGCCTTCGGACCTCGTCCCTCGGCCTTCGGACCTCGTCCCTCGGACACGCCAGTCGACCGATACCATGCGTACTTTCGTAGCTTGCACCAGGTCAAGTGTCTCGGATCAAAGGACGTCCTCCGAAATAAAGGCGACTCTTGGATCATCTGAACCATCGAAGTCTTTGGACTTGGAGGACGCGGAGGCGTAAGTTTACTACCTAGCGGGTTCAAGTGGTCGTTTATGGACAAACCTGGTGGGGAGAAGGACAACTGTAGTAGTCAATACCGACGAGGGTGAATCAGAAAACGTGCAAACGTGCCAGTGACCCCCACATGCTTGTTCGAGGGCTGTCTTGTCGCTGGTCGCGTGAGTCATGAATGCGAACGTGGCATACATCCATACACGCGTGAAAGTGCGTTCGGCAGGCTGACCGTTCGCGTCATCCCCAACATCCATCACCGAGGCACACCACGCTGGCTTGGTAAAAAAAAAAAAAAAAAAAAATGGTGGTCCGGTTTTCTCGTTCGACGTTTACGTTCACCACTACGGAGCTGGCGCGTGCATTCGTGGCGAGGAAACGGATCTTATCCAGTCCATCGAGGGTAAGCAGGGGAAACTACGTTTGAAGCCACCGTTTCCTGGTTGACGTCGGTCTCTTTGGTTGCCCAACGACTGTCACGAGCGTTAAGAGCGTTACTTGCGACGACCATTTGTCGACGAGAGCGTCATCAAGGTGGAAAATTTTCCTGGTCACGTCAACAACCCATGTGGCATCGAGGAAGAGACGAGTATCCCACCCAAGGAACGTATTGAGCGACATTGTAGTGATCAGCCCCGGTGGAAGCCCTGTCCTTGCTACTGTATTACCCATCGACAAATGTTCCGAGGTTCTTATGGGCTACGATTCGCTGAAAGATGTGCAGTCGGGTTTGGGAGTTCCCTGGTTCTACAAACACAAGTCTTGTGGTCAATGTGATGTGTTCTGCGATGAACATGATGAATCGCATGGTGGAAGGTTCGTGACTGCCAACCGATCCACTTGTTCGATACAAAGTCAGGTGACCTAATTCCGTTTACAGAAGGCAAGCACGAGCGACTCCACGGTGAGCATCACGATGGACACGCCCAACATTTTCGTTCACGAACCGGCGGTTCATTCGAGATCTCACGTGGAGTCATTTCGATCCCGAAGTTGAAGCTCGCATCGACCGACGCATTCCGTGTTTCCAGCGGTGGCGTTTCGATCGGTGGTCGGTCGAAAGAGTCCACTGGATCCATTGACAAGGTTGGTAAAGCCAGATAACCTGCGTGCAAATCTGATAGAGTATAACGTTCATAACCACAACCCTCGCAATCGCATATATCCACAGACCTGTTTCCGGACCTACAATTCGATTGGAGCGTCACAAGGTTGATATTCGTGCGCTTCATTCAGAAGCTCGCCCACACTGTGCTCGGGCACCGCGAACGTCAGTCGTTTTTGTCGAGTGCATTGGTGTCCCAGGCCAGCACAACGTTCTTATGGTTTGCACAGACTTGGGCGACAGTCAAGCCCTCAGAGGCTCAATCATGGTGGACTCGGATGCGCGCGCCCACAGAAACAGTCATAACATTTCTTCGAGTCTCAGCAATTGAGGGATGAGCTCACGTTTGAGCACGACCAAGAGCGCTCTACTTGCAATCGGTACACGTTGTGGAGTTTCACCTGACTTTCGCTAACGATCAGACTTGCCGGTCTCCGTTCCTCGACTAGGACCGTTGTCCGTTGGTAGCGCTTGTTTTATGTTATGACAGGTTAACACCTTTATATCGCTGCGATGAGTATGGCTCAATCGACACGCCGATCCATATACCAGGCACCCGAGGCATCAGTGGCCATGTGAAACGTTCCGACAGACCCGCGTGCATGCTACAAACGCATTGTATTTTAAGCACATGATTGTCATACCCAATTTGTCGTCACCTGTCAAACCACCATGGCGCATATTCAAGCCCCAAGAGTCGTGTTGGGTAAGCCTTTGAAGCATCCGGGGCTTGCAATCATTAGCGTTATTCGGGGCGTCAGCTCATCCAAGTGCTCTTCATATTCACCGTCGAATCGGAGTATACGAGCGAAGGTGTGTGCCATGCATGGACAATTTTGTCGGGTTGGCATCTACGTCTTTCGTCATCCTACCAGTGCTGTCACCAAGGATCCGCAATGATCATTCCGTTCCCAAGTGTCACCGGTCGCCTCGCCTTCCCCCTGGAGATCCAAATGCCCCTGCGCCCTGGACGTGGAATAGGAACGTCACGTTTATTGGCACATTTCTTTTGGGACCATCCACGTAATCCAGGGAGGGGTGCCCGCTCGACCGACGTACTATAAAACGGACGACGCTTGGGGAGGATGCTACCACACACACCCTCCACTATCTGACCTCAGTAACATATCATGTTTAATTCCTTTGGAAAGCTCCTCTGTGCCGTAGCACTCGCAAGCGCCGCCCTTGCACAAAATGTCTCCATCGCTACACCCGCTGCAGGAACCGCCCTAACCGCCGGTTCGAGCACCATCGTTCAAGTCGAGAGACAGGTACGTGTCACATCTCCGAGCGGGGTCGTTCATCCATCCTTTCCCTACCACTACTACTCTGAAGGTCGTCCCTGACGCAACTGACATCGATTGGCATAGGCATCGTCCGACACCATTCAAGAAGTCGCCATCGTGATCGCCGCCATTTCCTGCGCAGGCGGGTGTCCAGAGGCCGCCCAGCACGTGGGCCAAGTCCTCTACAGTGGCCCTTACAAACCACAATCGACCAACGACGCGGGGTATGAGTATGAAAACTTCTCGGTGACCGTTCCAAACTCGTACAACGGTCCCGTGCAGCTGAGTGTCGCACACTTTTACCTGGACGGGGTGTGTATCTCTCTCTCTCTCTCTCTCTCTCCTTTTCGTCGTGTGTCTTGGTTGCAGAATGCAGATACTGACACCCCCGTGAAAGTTGTACTCGGCCCCGGAGTTGCAGTTCGCGACCACCACCATTACCATCGCCAATGCAGGCGGTTAAGGACGCCCGACCATTTGGCCTACACACGATCGATTTTTTGCGATTTGGGGGGAGTTTTTGAATGAGGGATTAAATGTCGTTTCTGCAGTTGAGATGAATAGCTCGTCGTTTGGACAACGTCCATGTTTGACGTTTGGACAAACCTCTGATCTTTGGCACATTTTCAAAGTGTATGTGTGTGTTTATGATTTTGATCGGGATGTTGGTTTATAGTCGAAACGTATGGCCCCACCATAAAAAATGGATGGCCAAATTTGAAAAGTTCTGTCCCCATCTAAGTTGGAAGCAGTCAGTGATAGAAGATAACGTCTCCACATCGCTGATAAGACAGGTTAGATGTATTCATAATGACAATACATATACACACAAGGCATGTAAACATTTTAGCAAGCATAGGCCAATAACACGGATCAAAAACAAGATGACAAAAAATCACGTACCGCGAGACATCTTTCAATGACAGAGACGTCCCACCTAACCCTCACTACCCGTTTCGTGTTCCCCCTCGTCCTCATCATGGGCTACCTTTCGTTTGACGAGATACCACCACGCCGGAACCGGTCTCACCGTATCCCTCAACCCGTTCCGAAACAACTCCGTCTTCTCCGTCGAACAAATCTGCGCCCCCACCGACCCCGCAATCAACACCGTCTCCATCACTTCCCCATTATCATCCAACGTCACATCCAAACACGCATACCCACACGGCACGTCCTGACTCTCGATTGTCGGATACGGGAAGCCGTCTAATGCAAGATACGGGGCACGTTCGCGGACCGTGTAGACCGCAGCAAACTGGGAAGAGGTCAGTTGAAGCGGATCGGCGGGTCGGAGCAGTTTCTTGGGTTCGTGCTCCCGGGTCCGTTCTTCGTTGAGCGTGTTGCCTTGCCATTGCCCGTGTTCGTTGAAGACACAAAACGCGGTGATCCACCCCGACAACCATTGTGGACCGCTTCCCAACTCCCGATGGGCGATCTTGTTCCAAAAGTCGAGATTGTCTGGATGGGTGGGGTGATCGTAGGCATTGACGAAACGGGAGAGAATAGGTCGGAGGAGGTGGTACCATGCGATCGTTTGGATGCCGTATTTTTTGAGATGCTCGAGACGGTGGAGAATCGCTTGCCAGTCTTTCTTTTCACCTTCCAGCGTGACCTTGGGGATCCCACATCGGAGAGTGAACTTGTATGCAAAGTAACCCTTCATCATGCCCATCATTACGATGGCGCATGTCATTTTATCTACTGCGTTCGTCGTCGTGAAATTGGGTGTGATCCACTCGCGTAGAAAAGGGTCGGTGATCTGTTCTTCCATCAGTGTCGTCATCCGATGCACCATGGACGCCGCATCCATGGTATACCGATTCCCCCCCGATTCAACAACCAGCTCGGGTTTCCCTTCATGAGCGACAAACACCTTGCGAAGCGCCTCCGCACGGCCATTGACGAAGAAACTAAACTGCGTCATGATCGCGAGCCAAACGTCATCCGGGCGCACGATGAGTCCCCGGTGGTTATTGTATGCCTCAATGACGGTGCCTACGAACCCATTCCGTCGGGGTATGATGTCCCGCATCGCATCACGGTTGGAAGGGAGGCATGTCTGCAAGAGTTCGCCGCAAACTTCACTTTTCTCGGGGGCCACGGCGCGGAGGAGGACGAGTGAAGGGGTCTCGTCCGACCGCACCTGCAACCGGTCATATTCTGTGAACGATTCCGCAGGGTGGGGTGTAGGGCAGAACGATATCGAGTGCAATGACACCGGTTCCGGCGAGGGTGCCAGTGTTGGTATCGATGCCAACTGTCAACAATGGGAAGACAATGTGTGTGTGTGAGTGTGTCATTGCCGTTTCCGCACGCAAACGATGACATGCAGACTTACTGTCCATGTACTGCTCGTGACTTCTGAGTCGGAATCAACGACGGTCTCGTCCACATGTCCAAGCGGCGGGGGTCGAAAAGGAGGCTGAGGTGCTCGACGTAACTTTTGGAGCCTAGACGGCGGCATGCGCAAGCCTCTCCAGGCAGGTCTGGAATGCGTGCTAGGGACTCCGAGTGACGTGGCATCACTTCCTGTTTCAGAACTCAAGACGGCTGAGACGGCGTCCTCGGTGAATCTGCTTCCAGAAGGATGTTGGTAAAAGGTACGAACACGACCAGTCGGGGAACTGGGTGGTGATTTTGAGGGCGAGGTTGGTTCCGGACGGTCTCGCCCAATGGATACTCTGCGGAACATGGCCGGGTCTGCTAATTGGCGGTAGTACGGCGGCGCGGTTGGACTCGGATGTGCTGTGGATATTTGACACGGGATCTGATACGATATTAGCACCGCACTGCAATTTCACGGGATGATGTTGTACCGGTCAGTGTCGCGAGCTGCGAGACAAAATTGGCACATATGAGGGTCGTTGATTGTAACGTTGTTATCAACAAATATATGGCGTCGCTCGACCTCCAGACGAAGGTACATGATTAGTACGAGCCATGGGCAGCCTTATGATGTCCTGGCCAGGAGATATAGCGATCTTACTTAGGAATCATATTTGAAACTCCGCTTCGACGAGTACATACTACAGCGTGACCACTAAAGGCCCGCTTCACGGTCAAGACATACCACTACCTGCGTCAAGTTCACAAACGTAGGTGTAGTACGAGAACTAGGGATCCGTAAAATCAAATGGTGTATTTGGTGGAGCGCCGAAAAGTGGGGTTAGTGTAGCCTCATCAACAAGAAGCGTTAATGGTATGTTCAAAGCAATGATCTTGTGTCACCCCCAATCAGCCCAAGCACCTCATGCATCGCATTTCCAAGCCCATCCGGTTTTAGTTGCGGAACCTATCCCAACAGCCAGACAAAACGTCACTAAAACGAACAACGGGATTGCATCCCAACTCACGAGATGTCCAGAGCCCATGACTGTGCGCTGTGTCGTTATCCGGTGTCTAGCTGCATCCAAAATCTCGGCCTTTGCCGTCTTTGATCTGCGTACGAACCGTTATTATCACGCCCCAACGAATGTGAAAAGAAGACATGACCACGTACATGAATTCCTCGAACTCCGCCCAGATGATGTGTACACCTCGCTTACCATCCTCGTTGAGCGCCGTACACATCGCAGCGAGCTGCGAAGGCTCGATCGTGTGCGCCAGACACGCGTACAGCCGCGCCTCCTCGTCCTTGCGTACCCTCGGGGTAATATACGATCCTTGCCCCTCCGACGTCACCACCTCTTCAAACGCATGTTCCTAACAACCGACAACTCATCGAGCGACACAGTTCATCTCATCGGAACCCTGGCACGTACCACATACAGATCGAGTACTCTCGGGTCCCATCGAGCCCAGATACTCTTGCTACTTGTTACGAGCCAACGTTTGAGCTCTGTGCGGGAGGTCCACGTGTCGCGTTTGGCGAGTGCGCCACGGACGTTGGCAGCACCGTGGATCGAGCGAGGGTCTGTTGGGGACATGAAAGGGAACATAAGCGTCGGCTCGAGAAGGATCAGTGCGTTGGGATACACGTGAGCGAACTTGGTTAATGCGTATACCCTGCGGTCAAATGTGGTCGCGCGCAGCGTTTGAAAGGGACGGTTGGGACGAGGAAAGGTGTGGCATACCAAACGGTGCAACTACCCGAGTACCCCATACCGACGATATCGTGCCCTCGGAAACGTGGCAATGACAAAAATGCATTCAGATAGGCAGCAAAGTCCATGGTCGCTGGTGGGACGGATCATGAATATCGGAGACGCGACTTTTCGATGAACGAGGATAGACACTCACTGCAGATCCCCTCAAATTCTTGCCCGTTCGCCTTATGTTCATCGAGAAGACGGCGATTCAGAGTGGCCGCCTCGCCGTGGTTAGGAAAGTCGATCGACCATATTTCCCGTATGTCATAGGCAGCGTCCTGGAGGCTGAGCAACCGTGTGATTGCTGTATGATATAAGTCTTTACCTGTCAAGGACGACATCGATGACAGGGGATTGGTCAGATATACGGTTTGGAGAGGGACGTCTGGACTGACAGCCTGAGAGACCATGAGTGAGGATTAAGGTCGCCCCGCCTTGTGAAACAGAGTAACGCAACGCAGAACACTTGAACGAGACAGCGACGCCTCCAAGCGTGGCCGATAAGGGGAGCTCATGTCGCTCTGGTAAAATGGAACTAGAGCCTATGATACCACCGGTCATCGCGCCTGCAACTGTGACCCAATTACGACGGGAGTGGGTATACGTTTTTTGCTGGGCGTGAAACTAGAATGACATACACCCGGAAATTGGGTCAAAGTTCCCGACGGTGAATCAAAGCGTAGACGTGCAAAGGAGAGCACCGACGCTGGATGGGGACGACTCGAACAAAATTTACGACGGCATCACCGACTTGGATCAGGGCGTGGGCGAAAGGAATCCGCCGAGTGTGACGGTAAGGAACGGATGCCTAGCTGTAGGTACTAGGCAACAGCCTAATTTCGCTCAACCTGGTGGCGGACAAAGTATCTGTGTCACTATCAAGCAAAGTACATGATATGAAGATCCATCAAGGTGTAGATTCACCTGTCTCGAATGAATACGAATGAAAGTGAGAAACCTGATTTATATGTACGGAGAATAAAGCCGGTTATTCCACATGTCATCAGCTTGTGGAGCCCAGCGGAGGGGAGCGAAGGAGAGCGGCCATCTCTGCCAAGTGCGGCATCGTCACCTCACAGTTGCACCCGTAGGGAAACTTGGAAAGGCATACCCATCCGGTAGCTGATACTGGGACTGGGGACATGACAACGAGGACACCGTTCTCAGCTGTAATGACGAACAACTGATCCAGAGTCCATCTGGCGACACATCGTACCGGGTCCTGCTTCATTGTTTGGTTTTGATGGAAGGAAGTTGATCGGGGAACACATCTAGTCGGGTCGGTGGTACACCCCACTCCGGCACGTCTCTTGGCCGGGCAATTCTCTTTGGCTCCCATTCTTGTTCAGCCGTCGCACTCAATTTCTATTGGACGTCTGGGATGAGCCTCCTGGTGCGGTAGAGAACTGACACACGCACATAATACTCTTCTCGAATGTCAAACCTTTTCTTCGACTTGCCAAATCCAAGGGCTTCTTCTTGAGACAGCTGTGCAGGACGTAACGACGGTGAGAGGAGATGTGGCGGATATTATATGAACTTGCCTGTTTGATTTTTTTGTCCTGCAAGTCATAGCGCGTTTGGGTGAAGGATTGGAGACCAAATGAAGCGCCGACCATGATAAGTATGAACGATAGCCCAAACAACGCAGGATGTCGCTTAAAATTTTGCTGTAGCGGAGAAGAACCCAACGGGTTAGATTGAAAAGTCGGCATGCTTGATAGCCTTGGACAAAGAGAAAGAGTACTCAGTCGAATGGAAGGCCTGGGTATGGTTGCCTTTTTCGGACAGTGATAACTGCTGACTTCAAGTTCGTACCAACTCGGGTCTCATTGCTTTCTACCACGGCTCTCACCGACAGCGCGGGTAGTATAAAGTAACATTGGTCATGTCTGGTACGCCCTCAACCACGACATTCGACGCACGACTGATGTTCCGTACAGTGGCCGTTGTTCTCGGCGCCCAATGGGGCGACGAAGGCAAGGGTAAACTCGTCGACATCCTCTCCTCACAAGTCGACATCTGCGCCCGCTGTGCAGGCGGTAATAACGCTGGTCATACCATCGTCGTTCCAATTGGTCCAGAGAAGATCCCGACGACATTTGCTTTTCACTTACTCCCGAGCGGTGTGTATGATGGATGACGTGATACCGTTTTGATCAGTGATCAATTACATGTGTAGGCCTCGTCAACCCTAAATGCATTGGACTCATCGGAAACGGTGTGGTGATTCATCTCCCTTCGTTCTTTGAAGAGCTCGACGCTCTGGAGAAGCAGGGTGAGGGACCAGGTTTTGCTTCAGCACGGTACCTGACTCTCTCCAGGCCTCCGATGCTCTGATCGGATATTCGTTTCCGATAGAGCCCATCTCGTCTTCGACTTTCATCAGATCGTCGATGGCTTGAAAGAGGTGGAATTGGGTGGTTCAAGGTCTGTTCATCCTCGTTACCCCACCACGCTCATATAACGTTATTACAGCATCGGGACCACGAAAAAGGGCATTGGCCCCGCCTATTCTGGCAAAGCGTCACGTTCCGGTCTCCGTGTACACCATCTGTTTGATCACAATACATTTGCGGACAAATTCCGCAGGATCGTAGAGGGTCGTTTCAAACGCTATGGTCATTTCGAGTATGATACAGAAGGCGAGATTGAACGGTACAAGGCAGGCATCGCATAACACTGTGCAACCTAGTCACTGACGAGCTCGTCTCCCTGCAGCACCTGGCTAAGCGATTGAGACCTTTCGTCACAAACAGCGTGGCTTATGTTCACGATGCTCTGGCAACACAGAAAAGGATTCTTGTTGAGGGCGCGAATGCGCTGATGCTCGACATTGACTTTGGGACGTATCCTTATGTGACATCCTCCACCACCACGATCGGTGGTGTTTGCACTGGCCTCGGGATCCCTCCAAAGGCCATTGGAACTGCGATTGGCGTCGTCAAGGCGTACACCACTCGTGTTGGTGGTGGACCGTTCCCCACCGAACAGCTCAACGTGAGTCGATCCACACATTCACAAAGTTACTTCTGATGATGTTGATAGGACGTTGGTGTACATCTTCAAGAGGTCGGTCGAGAGTACGGTACGACGACTGGACGTCGTCGCCGTGCTGGTTGGCTGGATCTCGTCGTCATGAAGCATTCCTGCCTTATCAATGGCTATGACACACTGAACTTGACCAAACTGGACGTTTTGGAAACCCTCCCCGAGATCAAGGTGGCCGTCAAGTACACCATCGACGGAGAAACGCTTTCCCACTTCCCTGGTATGTATCAGGATATCTTTGAGGAGCTGGATCTAAACTTGACTGGTAGCTGATCTGGATGTGTTGTCGAAAGTGGAAGTGGTGTACGAGACCCTTCCTGGCTGGCAGACGCCCATCACGTCTACGACCAGCTACGACAATCTCCCGGATAATTGCAAGAAATACATAGAGTTTATCGAAAATTATCTTGGTACTCCGATAGAGTGGATCGGTGTTGGACCCGCACGGGAAAGCATGATAGGGAGGGGAAATCGTGTATTTAATTAGAAAATTAAGTAATATAATTCTGATTTCTCACGCCACATGAAGGTGGAAGTGTGACGGTGTTTGTTCGCACCCTTGGTCACTCCCGGTCACGACCTCCGTCACTCCCCGCCGCCGTAACGACCCCGTCACACCCGCTCTCTTCTGAAGAAGAGTTCTAAGCCGGGCTGGATATGAATGCGATGGATCCGGTTGTCCACCACAACCCTTCCCAAAGTACTTTGTCCCCCGTCTCGTCCTCGCGCAGACGAGGCTCAAGGGAGAATGAAACACCCGCCCAGAGACTGAAAAGGGAGAAAGCTGCGGAAAGGCAACGAAGAAAGCGAGAGCGTGACCGTCATGTCAATAACCTGAATGCCGCAATGTCCTACCCACAGCCGACCGAGCCTCCACCTCCTCCACAACCTCAGCCACCACAGCCGCCCCCTCAAGTCTTTACCGGTCAGGAGCTCTCCCCCGAGGAGCTCGCACGCAGGGAACGCGTCCGAGCAGCTGCGCGAGAGCGACAGCGGAAACACCGCAGCCTGGTGAAACAGCGCAAAATGAGGGAACTCGGTCTAGACATGACGAGCGAGATGTTACCTGGCGTAGAGGAGGTTCAGTTTCGCGTGAACGGGCAAAACGAGTTTCAAGTGTTGCCGCACGAGATGGGGCATCCGCATCCGATGAATCCACAAGATCCATCGTTTCCTCAACCGCCGTTGACGGGTGGACAGAGTTTTGCGTCGACGTTGTTGTTGTCGTTTTCGTGTACGCCGCTGTTGAAGCAGCAGTTGCTCCGGACGTTGTCCATCACGAGCGAGGATCTCGCTTCGTTGGAGCCCATCCTTGCAGATGCGTTCGACCAGTGGGATCATCAGGTGCGTCGTTCGTTCGCTTTTGGGGCTTGTCGTGCACTCAACACCACGTGTTTGTAGCGGCGTATGCACTTTGCCCAACAAGCTGCTGCGGCAAAGGCGGCGGATGGGTCGATGGCCGGACCATCCGCACCCCCTTTTCCAGACATGAACGACCCCTCGGCCAATGGTTTTGGTGAACAACCGCCACCCCATGCCAGTGAATTTCGCGCGCGTTTTCATCGTTCGCTCGTTGCGCCGTCCCCTTTCCGAAATTTCAATCCTGCGGAATCGACCACAGCGACGACGTCTACACCGACATCCACACCGGGGTCCGGTCCGCCATCGGATTCGATTGATCCGCATTTGAGTGGGGTGGTGATGGGGACTGGAGATGGGCGACAAAAGGCCACTGTGGACCCTGACACGGAAAGTGTCGTTGGACGCCTCGAACGACCGTAGCTGCACTAGAATCAACCCCATTTCCTAACTTCTCTACTTCGACTTGCCCCATGTCCATTTTCCATCTTCCATGTTCCCAACATCGCACACACGTGTAAATTAATTCTTCCTCCACTCATCACGCGTTCTCACTTTTTCTTTCTTTTCTTCTTTGCGACAAGACGGTTTACATCTGCGTTGGTTGATAGTGTTTGTGACTTGGCAACGCTTTACGGTGGGGGTACATTTACTTGGTCGCGGGCCGCTCTATACTATTGCCATCGTCGTTGCATGCCTTGTGATTCATATTGAGATCTAGTCCTCCATGCCATGAAGCTGCGTGTTTGCTGCCACGAGTCGGCAGAGAAAATCGAGACTAATGGATAGCCTCGCCTCGATGCCAGGCAGATCTAATCTTTCATGGGAAGCTCCACCAAGGGGAAGCGTTAATTTGAAGCGGAGATGGAATATCTTGCACGCATCACTGGCAGTGTCGCCAAAGGTGGCATCTCGTTCAAGTTTTCTTTCATCCCTCCGCGCGTTTCTTGACGACCATGGCTCTGAGTTTTATCGGGTATGCCCTCTTTTCCTTTTCCCCACTGTTTGCGCATGTCGCTGACGACGTGTACAGAAAACCTATATCGCTCATCTCTCATTCTGATGTTCGATACCGGGGCATTCTCGCTGGTATTGATCCAGCTGCCTCGACGATCCAGCTTTCGAATGGTAGGCGTGTGCCCGCTCTTTGTTACAAACGTCTCCCTGACTTGTGCCACCTCTAGTGTACTCTATGGGTACAGAGTCGCGAAAGTGAGTCCCATTTGCCCTTCTGTCCCGTCGCTCGTCGACAAAAAAAGATGAAATATGACGGATGTAAAAAATGAGCTTACGCTCCAACGTCCGAGAGCGCATTTACTCGTGTGGATATTCCGTTGCCTTCCTGCTGACCATGCCATTCCCTGTCCACATGCGTCACGTACAATGCTAATTACGTGTGACAGACCTCCCGCAGAGTTTATCCCACCGGTTCAAGAACCATACCAGTACATCATCTTTCGCGCTTCTGAAGTGAAAGACCTCGCTGTCGATGAACCCCCGCCGCGCCGCAGCGTGCACGATGATCCAGCCGTGCTAGGGGTGCGTGTCTCATTATCTCTTTTTATTTTATTGGCATTGGGCCGCGCCATGCCATGCATGATGAAGTATTACGGATGTAAAGAGGAGTCAAATGACTCGAGTATCCGAGAGCGCATAAAACTCGTGTGGATCCTTCCGTTGCCTTCCTTCTGACACGTTTATCCTGGCATATACTTCGCTCGCGGTCATGCTGACGTGTGGCACTAGGCGTCCGCACCTGGGATAGCACCACCCCAGTATCCGCCGTATGGCTCTCCATATCAGCAACAAGCGGTCCCTCAGCCACCACCTCCGCAACAGCCGCCGCCGCCTTTGCCGTACCAACAGCAGCAACATATCGTTTCAGAGGTGCCCCAACCACCGCAAGTCACGGTCGTTCCTCCGGCTGATGTTCCAAGTACGAGTGCCAACGGACGTCGCCCTATCAACTCTGTACAAACGGCTGCAGCATCCCTCGAGTCTGTTGAGCGTGCGATCGGAGACTTGCGTGGGACGAATGGGCCCATCGGCAGAGGGGGCCGTCGTGGACATCACGGCCATGGACCCACTGCCAAGGGAAGCGAACTCAAAGTGCCGACGACAGATTTCGATTTCGAGAGTTCCAATGCACGTTTTGACAAGTCTGCCCTTGTGCCCAAGAAGAGCAAGGTCGGTTCGGAAGGCGAAGGTGTGACGTCCGAGGAAGGGGCAGATGCGCCGAGAAATGAGGAAGACGAAAAAGATCGGGCGTATAACCCACAAAAATCCTTTTTCGATTCGTTGTCGTCGTCGACGCAGGCTGCGCCTGCGCCTGCGAGGGGAGGCGGTGGACGACGGGGTGGAGGGGGACGAAGTCGGAGAGAGGAGGAGCGGGAAAAGAATGTGGCGACGTTTGGGGAGCCAGGAGGCGTTGGGTTAATGGGGCCGGGTGCGTATGTGGGTGGGTGGGGAGGATATGGTCGGAGAGGCGGACGACCACGCCGGGGTGCGCCCGTGGGTGGTCGTTAGCCCTTTTTTTTTTGTAAGGTAAGGTGGGACGTCGTATTCCGGGTGCACGGGTTCTTTTCTTTTAATGTACGCCATTCGTGCTTGTATCCCTGAGCTTTCCTGAGACAGCACTTTGATATCTGAATCCCTTCATGCATCGCATACTCTACGTGTAAGAAATTGATTCTTAACAACTTTGGTCGCTGCTACGACCATGTCCCTCGCTGGCCGAAGGGCATAAAACGGTTGCATTGGTACACAAACAACTACTCGGCACGATACCTTGACACATCGTTGATCGTTCGGGTCCGGGATCTGATGACTCGGGATACCAGCAGGTATCATCTTATCATGATAACAAACTTGCATATCGATTACCCTGGGACTACGACTCTGACCGTCGTCAAACACGTCAAAATAACTCTGATCCATCATGCGGACTAGTGTTCCGGGAATTTGGAATTGGGTCAAATTCACCAGTGGTAATTCACCATGGCTGGCCGTCGGGTCATATTCACCCTCATAGATCAACGCTAATTCACTGTACCCTATTCTACGTTAATTAACAGAGTGAATATTGTTACGATAATTTTCATTTCAATCTTATCTTATCTAATCTTTTCATCACATGTGGTTATCTAATCAACCATGTGGCTCATCTTATCAAGATAATGAACTTGTAACTTTTTCTTTCTCTCGCAACTCATGGATGCTCTAGACTCTTTCTATTTCTCACGAGATCCAATCTCGTTCTCACATTCATTTCTGTTTACTTCTCTTCCATTGAGACGCCTCATGCATCGCAATGCACATCACACACTCTTTTAATCTCCGTCATAATATATCCTAATGTAGTACTTATCATACACGCACAGCTTGGTCTGTGCGCACTCCTGTATTGTATACATATAAACCTGCAATGCAGACCAGGGAACCCTCAGTTTGGTTCTCCTGGAGTTTCCCCTCAGAGCTTCAGACAGTAGAGCTGCCCTCCTCTCTCTTCTTTTAGTCCCTGGAACTGGTGATAGTGACCTGATAGCTTATAGCTTTTTGGGGTTGTTTCAAATATGAGCAATTTCACCAAAATCCATCATCAATTGGAGTGAATTTCGCCCTATTCCCAAGAATCCCAGTCAGTGCTGACTGGTGATGGCTTCATAGCACTACTAGAGCTGCTTGCAGGATCATTTCTGGATGCGCTGGCAGTGTCCGCATGAGTCTGGAATATATCAGTGTTGCTAAGGATGTCGCACAGGTAAGATGAGCTCAAGTCAGTGGCAGAAAACATCATTGAATGCCTGGCGAGGAACATAGGTCACTGGTAGCCACGCTGGCCCTGTTTTGTACAGTTACCATGGCTAGTATGTGCAGCTTCGATCATCCTGAACCCGAGCCCAAGGACTGCCGTGCCAATATTGCGCTAGTCCGGGCCTGGCCAAGGTCAAGGAGTGCATGCGCTGCTAGTACACCGGCAAGGACCGAACCTGTTCAAACCAAAAGATCAATGTCTTTGGATGTCGCTCAGTTGATGCGGTTGAGCGGAAGAAAGGATGATTGAAAGGAAACTCTTCATACTTCTTACACTTCCTTTAAATTCCCTTTACAACCGTCCTCCAAGCCCGAGTATCGTAGCCGCTACACTGCGCTCTGCTCTACATAATTCCTAGTCTATTACACGACTACTTAAACTGTTATCTCTATAGTCTATAACACGACTCTAAACTAGTTACATCATCGTATCGCTCTATGCGATCTCACCCCTGAGTATCGTTACCATAAACGCTCTACTCTTACTTTACTCGATTTCCCCTCGATCGTTCTACACGATCTCTCCCTATTCTTAGTCTATTGTACGACTATATAAACTACTCACGCCTTTGGATTAGATCTACTGTGAAGCTGACCAAGCTTCCCTAGAACGATCCATTTCCCCTTTCATTATCGCTCTACGCGATCTATTCATCTCTTATCTTATCTTATCGCTCTATGCGATTTCTTACACTTTCCCACGAAGCCCGCGATGCTGTCATTCCGCGCCGCTTCTCTTCACGATATCACGATCTCTGGTTTATCCCAGGATCTCCCCATATTC
>JBBPRI010000287.1:0-23588 GCA_038092955.1 Boletus pseudo-olivaceus | reverse complement strand
ACGACGCTGCGAAGGGGGGGGGGACCAAAAAAAAAAAAAAGGGGGTTTGACGTGACGCAGGTTATTCGAATATGTGTTCCCGACCCCGACCCCGACCCCGACCGCTCGATACGCATGTCCAACGCTGATCGGACTGCCAGTACGCGAGCCTAGCTATGCCGCTATAGTACTCTCTCATAGGTGGATTGACGGTCACGCGGGTCACAGTGCCAGCCTACGACGTCCGAGAAACGTCACGTCGTTTCGCAGGAACGGAGGACTAACCCGGGTCGACGGTTCATTCCCACTCCCACTCCCTGATAATATAATCGAGGGCCTTTTCTCTCTTTTGGGTGGCAAGCTTCGCGCACGCGTTGTAATCATCTACTCGTACCAAGAAGATGTGGACATGCTACGTGCCGGCGACGCGTCGCACCGCATCGAAACCCATTAAAGACGAGCTAAGTAGTTTGGCGAGTTCAGGCTAAAAAAGAACAAAAAGAAAGAAAAAAAAAAAGATGAAAGAGTATAGAGCACACACACACACACACGCAGATTGATTAGTTAGTAACGCGGTAACAAATCTACGGTGAAAAGGGAAAACGAGAATGATGAAAAAGGGGGGGTGGGGGGGGAGAAGGGACATGATGCAGAAAAAAAAAAAGAAAGAAAGAAAGAAACCGATTGTCGTGCAAGCAAAAAGGAAGAGTTTTTTTTGGTGGGGGAGCAGTACAAGGATGGAGTTTGTTTACTTGAACAAAGAGATCGATATGACACACACGTCTCGTGGGAGATGGTATTCTGGCTACCCAAGATAGATCGAACCGACCATCTACTGGTTCTTGCATTCCTCAGGGTTCACACTGCCTGCGCCGGAGCCCCCACGACCTTTGGGAGGAGCACGCCTTCTTGTGGGAGGCTCGTTGTCAGAGTCAGAGTCCTGAAAGAATGCGGAGCTAAGATCTGCGGGTCAAAACAGCGCACGGGCTAAGAGAATCATACATCGTCATCGAATTGGTCGTCATCATCCTCGTCGAGCTCGTCAAAGTCATCATCGTCCTCCAACATATCGTACTCGAGAGCTTTGCCGGTGAAATAGTCGATGGCACGAGGGATGACCTGCGTTGCATGAGCTTCAAGGTCAGAACACCGATTCAAAGCATCATCACCTTTTCCTTCAGATCTTCACCGATCTGATAATCCATCTCCAGTTTTTCTTCGAGTTCCTCAAGATCTTCCTCGTCGATGTCCTCGTCGTCATCGGAGGGAGGAGTGGGGGGAGAGAAGAAGTTGAAGAAGGAGTCGGTCGGTTTTGCTTTGCGCACCAAGCGGGTGCGGTTCGTGTCTGGATCGGTTTTAGATTTATGAGCATGCTGCTGGGGAGTTGGCTGGGAGAGAGAACCCGACTTTTATTCCGCTGCTTTTTAATCTCGAACTCCTTGGTCAAGTCTTTGTCCTCCTTCCACTTGATCTCGGTACCGATCGCACGGTCGTAGACGAAATCGCCAGCGTATCCCACTTCCTCCTGATAGAGATACGTCTTGTGCAAGACTTGATTCTCAAAGTAATCGTTGGGGCTGAAATAGAAACTGATCTTGAAACCGGGCTTCGGTTCGTCGCTGGATAAGTAAGAGAGGCGAAGATCGACGAGGTGTTTGAGAGCGCCCGCGTCACGTTCGGTGACGAGGTCTGAGATGCCAACGTGATTACGCAGGGCTGTGAGCCAGAATTCTGGGATTGCGGTAGGGCCGCTGGGGGCATCCTTGGCGAGTGGCGTGTACGTCGGATCATCCTTGAGCGATGCCTGAATGCCAGCATCGATCTCCTCCGCCGTGGGCGGCGATGAGCCAGAGATGATTGCGTTTCGTCGCTCATAAAGAGGCGTCTGAAGCCCGAGGTACTAACGAGATCGGAACGAGAACAGATGAGCAAATTTGATCGCGCGTACGAGGAGGGAGGGGGGGAGAGAGAAATAAAAGAAGGCGCGATCGCGTACTTTCTTCTCGAGCTCCAAGCACTCGCGTTTATACTGGTTCTGCAGTTCGTTTTGCTTGACCTGAACCCCTTTCAAAGCCTCGATGCTCTTTTTGACATCGGGGGGCAGACTTTCGATGTATCCAGAGCTCTTTCCGACGAGATCAGAGAGACGATTTTGAACCATTCCAAGCATTGCGGACTGGGCGCTGGGTGGGAGGGCACCCTCGCCATCCTCTTCTTGCTCGTTATCTTCAGAGATGTCGGGGACGGTCGGACGCGACAAGCCCTGTGCAATCGGTGCTTGATTCAAAGGGGTGTTCTGTGGTGTCGGTGCGGTTATATCGCCATGAGCGATGGGCAGATTGGAAGACATGATGGCGACAACAAAAAAAAAAAAGAATAGAAAAAAAAAGAAAAAAAGATGATACGCTCGAATGGATCCAAGGCCTGGACAATCAGCACAAGGCGCGACACAAAAGCAAGCGGAGTTTCGGTCTGTGCCGGTCGCAATCCCATTAAGCCAACTCGTTTGCTCTTGTCCAGTCTGTCGCTCGTTGTGTGTATTCTAGAAAGACGATTCCCCCCCCCCCCCTCCTGATCACTTGTGTTCGCGAGGGCATACCGTCGTCGACAAACCGCGGCGGGGTGAGCGAAGAAACAAATAAAATCCATGCCATCGACTTGAACGCCGCCGCGGTGGGGGAATTCAGCACTCGGCCGAACGGTCGTGCAAATGACTACTTATACTTGGTCCACTCGGGCACGTGTGTGATCCCTGTGCGACGTTCCGTCTGGATATGTCCTTAAGCGGTGACCTACCTCCACCGTTTACCCCGGACTTTGCCCGCCGATAGTCTCGATTCAGAGGAAACAATCAGCCAGCGCCACGCCCATTTTCTCCCAACTATCTGTCATAACGTGAGCATGGACCCGAATATGCTGACTGAGCGTTGTGAACCTCTCCCAGAATGGAAATATCCAGAGTTTCTAGTCATCTACCCTGTATCACCTTGTCCGACCTACCAACGAAAATCATTTATTTCTTTCGATTAGATGCGTCGTGTTCAGTATACGGCTTGTTTTTCTTTACTGGCGTCGGGCGCCCAGAGAATTCTGCTGACAATGTACGGTGGACCTTGAGGGCTCCCGCACTACACCAATCAGGATAATCAAAGAGGTAAGAACTTCCATCAATTCGAAGCACATGGACCTGCACGAGTATGACCATATTTCCGTCTCATCACCATCAAGACTTGACCGGCAGATACACACCATTCTTAGCAACACGGGATTAAAAGTAAATAACGACTATGATTTCTCCGTTGAGACATGACGAAGAAACCAAACAGGATATCGAGATGAAGGGAATCGCAGAATGAATAGTGGTAACGCGTTTTGAATGGAAATAACGGGCAACTACATTGTAGCCATTTGATCGATAAAACGACTGGTGAGTAGATGACTGGTGACTCCAACCAAGAACCCATCATACAGCAACTGATATATTTAGTCCACGCGCGCCTGCTGAATAACACCCAAAGGAAGGGTGAACCAGCTCTCACCCTTGACAAGAAGGTCACTGAGAGCACAGTAGTATGCGATCCAGGCAGTCAGGATACCAAACCAACCGCCGGCCTTGTTCAGTGACGCCGTTCCATTCCATGCACCGATCGCAAGGAGAATGAAGGTGATACAGAGGAAGAAGAGCAAGGCGATAAAGGCGAGATTACGGCGAAGGGCACCGAGGCTGGGAAAACAATTCAGGGGCCACGTTGTCGGACAAATCGGCGAGCAAGACTCACAGAAACATGAAGGTGAGGATAAACCATGTGATCAGGTAGATGCCGATTGCTTGGTTAAACTCTTCCGCAGAGGTATACGCCAAGCCCACACCGCTCCCGGGAATCAAGATTGTTGCATATGACATCCAGAAGGCCCCGTAAGAAGTGAACGCTGCATGACCGTTAGCCAAATGCGAGATAGCGACATGTCCAAAATAGATGAGCAAATCAAAGGCCGCTGACATATTCATATTGCATACGAATCATATGACCGAAGCAATCTCACGATGGCGGACAGCATGGTGGAGTGGCAAAGGAGATCTCCGGAACAATCAAGGTGAAACGCACCTGTAGCTCCAAAGATGTTACCGCGGGGAAACTCCCACATGCCCGCCATGAATTGAGCAAGACCGCCAGAGAAGCAGGCCATGCCGACGACGACGTTGGGAGTATGGATATGCCTTGCATTTACATTGTACATGGAGAGAATGAATGTGGTTGATGCGAATGAGAACAGACCGCTAAGGAAGGGGTGAGCAGAGAAAGGTATGCGAGGGTGGAGGTGACGTACAGAGCACCGGGGTTGGCAATCTTGGTTGGCCGCGACGCAAAGTTGGTTGGGTGATCATAGTTGGGGACAAACTGGGCTTGAGAATTATGAGAAGTTCGTGCTTTCTCGACGTCAGACATGATGGTGTTGGGTGGGAGGGAAGGGGGGTAGAAATATACTCGAAGGAAGAAAAGAGACGTGAGTTGAAGAGGACGAAAATGGCACGCAGTTGAGCCTTTTATCCGTCGAGACATAAATGCTGCCGAATTGAATGACGGGGAAATGAATGCTGGCACGCACAGCAATCCAATATGGAGTGAATGCCCCAAAGCGAGTTTAGGTAACGGAACTATACATCGTGGCACTGGTCTGGCCGACTATTAGATTTGAACGCGAGCGGGACGAATATGATGAATACAAGATCCGTCTTTAGAGCTAGTTCGGTTCAAGTCTTCGACTTCTATCACCTTAACCGAGACGGTCATAGTATTTCGTGCACCATGACTAATCTGCATCGGATCTCCATGTCTTGTCCCCTCATGACTTGTCCCCGAAGCTGACTGAGGTCTGCAAGACAAGGTGCTCGTGAACGGTGATGACGAGACCTCTGCACATTCGCGGAGTGGGCCCAGCCGAGCACAAACTGTCAGTTGCAGTTGCCGAGCCAATCGAAACATCTCGCCAAACCGAAGACACACGTCATTTACAGTAAAATTACGCCGCCCAAGCGATCCAGCCTAGCACGTCTTCCTTTCGTCGTCGTCGACTTCAAATATACCTTCACATATCCTTATGACTCTCGGAAGAGTTACTAGAAGAACCTCTGTCAACGGTCAGAGCTAGACAACGTCCTAGATTTGAGAACACAGGAGAACTGGGATACATCGCAGGCGGCGACGGTCTCTATGACACCAAGTTCCTAAGGAGGTGAATCGACGCACCTTCATGGTTTCAGCCAGTTACCATGGTAGTGTTTCAACTCGTACAGAAGCTCGCACATTTCTCATTCGGTGCTTCGATGCCAGTGTGAGTCGGTCCCGGAGTACTACGATGGGGGCGACAGCTACGGCATGAATTTGGTAATGTCCAGTCTTCAGACTTCTTCAATCTATGATACGACATGTCTGGGTGATTTCAGAAAACCCGTGACGGGGACGACTCAATCGACATGACAGTACATGATAAACGGCGACGCGGCGCTATCAATCTGTCTGGTTACGGGGGGAATCGACTATCGCGCGGTCTGGAACGACGCTAGAGCTATTTTCCGAGTGCCTACAAAGAACGCGCAAATTTTCATAAGTCGAGCTTCCTATCTCGTTACCCGTCCGTTCAGCTTCAATCACTACAGAATGTTCCCGAATGGAGAGCCACCAAGTAATCACGTTATAGACATGTCTTCGTAGATATGGAGGGGGGACACCAATGGCTCCGTTCGCTCGCCTTGCCGGCGCCCGCGTCATGTGCGAGCGGCGCCGGCGTGCATAGTAGTTCCCTTCCGACCAGCCGGCTGTACCTCGTGAGCAAGCGTGGGAGCTGAAATGTTGCACCTCGGCGCCCCGTTGGCACTCAGGCCGTTTCAAAAGGTCGAACTGGGGAAAGTGACGTT
This sequence comes from Boletus pseudo-olivaceus, assembly GCA_038092955.1. Classification (NCBI taxonomy): domain Eukaryota; kingdom Fungi; phylum Basidiomycota; class Agaricomycetes; order Boletales; family Boletaceae; genus Boletus; species Boletus pseudo-olivaceus. The sequence goes on along the minus strand of JBBPRI010000287.1, from coordinate 17,692 downwards.
GATGGTCCTGTCGTATGTTTTTTCACGGGTTGAGGTACTACCCTACGGAATGAGCTGGCCCGGATCAGCGAATCCTTCCTTCTTCGTGTTAGGTGCTTTCGTGGGCTAATCTTACCCCAAGTTCCGCTGGCAGAGTTTTTATTTCCACTCGCATAATAGGGTGGTTTCCGTTCGCTTGTTGTTACACTTTGTCCTTCTGATACAGCGAGGGATCCCACCTGTCCCGCATGCTATGGTGGGATGAAGGAATCACGTCTACATCTACAATCCCACGAGCCGATCACGGTGACAAGGTGCCAAACAACAACAGCTCCCACTTTGAACACCTTCGAGGGCGCGTGCTCGGCATGTCCGTTCTCCAACAACAAGCAGCGAGCCAGCGCTCTATGCCAATCTGGATAAGGGTTGTAGACTTCATCTCCCTCAGGCTTTCCTAGTCCGTGGCGACGACGTCAGTCTCGTCCAGATCTCAAGTGAAGAACGACCAGCATTGCTCCACCACTACATGCACAGGGCTGATCCTTTCCAATCGATGTATCTCGAACAACACAGACCCTCGCCAGACGTCCCTCTCGTTTGATTCCTGTTCGCACTCGCCGGAACGGAAGACATCGTGCGATTCATCCCCGGCTCACCAGACACCTTCCTTCTGGGTGATGGGGCTCTCTCCCGAACTCAGGTTCAAAGCCGCCAGCGACGAAGGGAAGGCTGATTTGGGAACGCCTGTATGCGTCCCCGAGGCTGGGATGCGATGTAGTGCAAGTCAGACGTACGACGACCTTCGAAGGACGATGGACCCCCAGAAGTGCAGAAAATGCCACGTAAGTACTGGAGGAGTTGGTGTGTGAATGCTCCGGAGATTTGAAGTTCGAGTCGACGACCTTGTGGTGAAGATACAGAAAATCGCTCCCCCCCGATATCCAAGGTTGGACTAGATCAGACGCCCTGAGACACGATCGATATTCGATCGCAGCAATTCTCGCTCCAAGCTGTATGTTCTCGTATCTGTCGTTTGTGGCATTTCCAGATTACGGTACAGATCCGGGCCCTATGATACTACTATCTCAGGGCTTGAATCAATCGAGGTCTGCCCTGCGTCCTTATCATTCAAAGCGTTTTACCACGATCCTTACGTGACACGTTGCCACGAGTCTACCTGGTACGTCGCAAGCCTATCACGATTGAACGTGCATGAATGGCATCCATATGCTGAAGAGCTGATCAAGAACGATGCGTGCTGGCACGTAAAAACACAAACCAACTATGTCGTGTTCACGGCAGCGGATCGTCTCAGGTCCCCGTCCAAAGTTCGAGCCCATCGATAATCTCATATTGTCGTGCGACACTTGTGTCATTGACACACACTGTCCAGGGTACGTTCAGGGCGTTTTTTATAGACTCGGAATCCGATGGCGTTGTTTCCGTACGTTATCAGACGAACCAACGAAATCCCACTTTTCATCCGAGTAGTACGATGAGACTAGTACTAGTAACGTCGTCACGATCGTACGAGAACGTGATATTATGTCAATCGAGTCAGATCTTTTTTTTTTTTTTTTTTTTTTTTTTTTTTTTTTTTTTTCAATTTCATGCCCGCGTTTGGACCCATAACCCGGACCCCTCTCAGAGGCTCAGACAGATGGGGATAACCAAGTCTCATTATATAGTAATAATTATATATATATATATCTATGCTGAACTTTTTCAACCTCAACATGGCAACGAGGGAGGACCCAGAAGCGTCGTTTCCATCATGTCAAAGTAAGAAAGAAACCGGTCTACATGCTCCGGGGCTCTCACTGAGTTCCTCCTCTTCGATCCGGCTGCTGAGGAGACTCTGTACAACGTGTGTGTGATGGATTGGATCAGGAGATACAATATACGAGGGTGTGAGAGGGTGTCGAAGAAAAGTGACAAGTTCAAGAAGTGTGGATTTTGCAAAAGTAGTACTAGTAATTATACGGAGGTGACCGGTGATCGACGGTGTTCAACCGTTCAACGGGTGCGTTCATGAGGTGGGGGAAATCAAACACGTACGTGCGATGGGGATGCGGCAGAGTATGCAGGAACGGGGGATATACCAACGGATCGTTTGGATCGTTTTTCCTTTGCAAACGACCTAGTACCACTGATAGCACCTAGACGAACTTCATGGTACACGAATCGTTATAATTTTCTCGTCAACAACCCATCTCTCTCGTATAACGACCCTATGATACCTTTGGGGTATGGGTGATAAGGTGAGTCGTGACCGTATCCTACAACGTATTCAAGAAATCCCTTCCTACAAAAAAAAAAAAAAAAAAAAAAGGACCCCGTCTTCTTCTCTAGGAACAAAAATTACAACAATAAATAATTAAATAAAATTCGGTACGAAACGCAACTGGGGTCTGTGATTGGCACGGAAAGACGACGCTAACCGAAGAGTAGATGCAACGTGTATGCCGTCAATGCAGTCATCGTGACGAACATGAGAATATACTGTGGAATAAGGAACACCGATAGATGTTGCGCGTTGCCCGTTCCAGAATAGACTTGCGTCAGGACGACCTAGCGAAACAAGAGAGGGGTTCGGACGATCGTGAGCGTGACGGAGGAACGTTGACCCACCGAGGTCGCCTACCTGAGTCGTCGCCGAAGGTAAACAGGACAGGAAGCTGCATGGTGCCAGCCAGGGACGGATATGAACTCGTGTACTAATGAAGAACGCGAGGAAGGTGACGTACACGCATACGAATCGTAGCACCTTGTCGTTGGCGTCCAACAGCCCCACTTGGGTTAACCCTTGGGTAATGAGGACGCCAAGAATGGGCATCACGACCATCCGCCCGATGGCTAACGCGCCCACAGCTCCGAGTGGAAGGGAACGAAGACGTCCACCAGGAACTTCCAGTCTTGCCAACGCCGAGCCAAGGGTCATTAACCCCAATGGAACTGAAGCACCCCCGATAAACGTCGCCGTGTTTAATATGATGGCAAGCGGGGGTTGACCGTCCGGGGCAGGTGGCATGTTCACCCCAGGAACATCAGGGATGAATAATGCTTTGAGGACGGGAACGAGAGCGATGATGAAAGCCAAGATAACGGAAAAGGAATAAGGCGTGATGAACGTTTGAACGAAGCCGAGCGCAAATCGAGCAAGACGGTGACGAAGAGGAACAGCAGGTTCGTTTTTCGTTTCTACTGCTTCGATGGTATGTTGAACGATCGTCGCACCCGGCGAAATAGGGTCATCGCGTAAACCGAGGGACGGAATCGGCGCCTCCGACAGTCGGCGCGTCGGAGCTACTACCTTCTCGTCATCGTAGTTACTGTTCTCAGCTTGAGGTCTTCTCGGATAGAAAAGCCCCTTGAACGAGACTACAACGCGCTCGATCGCTGCACCAAAGTACTTTTGTTTAGTTTTCAATTGCTCTTGTACGTCCTCGTCGATAATGTCCGGTCCCTGGAAATCCATTGCTACCAAATTAGCACCTCCCAGCGGAAAGAGCGTGATCTTATGAATGACAGTCAGTCATGTGGAACAAGAGGAAATTTGATGCAAACATACATAGAATATGAACATGAAGACGGCTATGTAGGAAACTGCCAAATTTTCATCAGGCGTACCATTGAATGGAGCGGCAGCCGTGAGGCTCATCATGACGGACGTTGCTGTTCATATCAAGATAACATCGTTGGCAAGGATGTACGTGCGATGGTATACCTGGACTCACGAACGTCCCCAACATTGCCCCATCCACCAGCCACGAGGATTCCATATCGAAAGCGGTGTGGAACCCAGAATATTTGCTTGATTATCCACGATATCGCGATGCCGATCGCTTTGTACAATAATGCGACAAGGATGAGAGGTCCTTGAAAAAGGTTAATACGGTGGGTACTGTCATGATTCGGAGGGGAACTTTTCGCGCTGTCTTACCAAGTGCACCGAGGTTGGAAGAACTAAAGGCAGGGACGATCCTGGAGAACATGAGACTCGGGATAGTGATATTCTTTTCCGTTGAGCGTTCTCAATCGATGTGGCTTTTCGAGTAGCGCAACTTACGAGCAATATATGCCCGACCCCGCGAGCTACCACAGCGGGTAGAAGGCCCGCTTTGGTGATGGTAAAGCCGGCCGCGACACATAGAAATCTATCCCACAGAATGTGATGAGCCTGGATGGAAAAATGCAGTAGATCGGTTGAGCGTACAAGCGGATGAGTGGTTGAACAGACACCCAGACGAGCTCGCCGATGGGAATCATGAAATATCGATAAGATCAGGGAGGTCCTAAAGTCTAGGGCGAGATATCCAGGTTTAAGTAGTGGTACCAGAGGCTCACGGCATCGTCGACCGATGCTGTCCGGCGAGCCTGAGCGAGCCAAGGAATGAGGTGAGGGAGGCTCCTCATCGGTCGAGCAGAAGATATTGTCACGTAACATTTTTGACGAGTCTTTCAAGGCACGATTGGTGAGCTCTATCGATCGGTCGGCCACGTCACAAATAGGGGAATTACTCGATGTCTTACCGTAAAAGTGAGCCTCTAGGAGAAGTGGTTGCGGTGGACTCTGATGTAAGTGGCAATTCGAGGACGTGTCAACCCTAGCGGACTACGAAAGCAGCCCCCGGCTGCCGGGGAGAAAAAGCTGGGCATGGACATCGTCGGGAGTGTCGTCCGAGACGGTGGTTATCGCGCTCACCACCTCACGAAAGCAATGTATGGACATGTCGTCCCGATGAGATCAGTCACTGCTACAAACTGGTTGTGTTTCTAGCTTCGACAAAATGCATCACAAAGGTAGCTTTTGGTTCCGGCGAGATCCTTGTATCTACAAACGGTTGAGTAACAGGCCAGACAAGGTGTCAAGCTGTAGTACTTGCCAACCACATCCATACAGCCTCGATCCAGTTCTTCGGTGGCGGGTCGTCATGTCTAAGAGCCTCGTTAAACGGTCGTTCTGACGAAGAGCACTCTAGTGATCACTTTTGAAGACACATGGAGGACCAGGAAAAAGCGTGATAGGCATGTAATTGGCCACGAAAGTCGCCGTAGACTAGTAGTGGCATTCATTCCTCAGAAAAGTCTCCCGGGCAGCAAAACTGTCGCGACAAATTGGTGACGCGGACGAAATCCAGAATATACGTGGCAGGGAGGCAAGGTAGAATAGTGACAGCGGATCCACACACGGCCCGACCGAAGGTGAGCCCATCTTCGTCGGTGGTTGGCCACCGGAGCAGAGTCTCCGTAGCTCTCGGGAACGTGTGGCGAGTGCATTTCGGAAGCATCAGCAGGTACATCGAGTCTCCATCCAGATGCAGCAGTTGGGTGTGTTATATTCTTTATGATGATAGTCAATTGACTCGTCTAGTAGTCGGCGTCTGCATATGGCACGTGCTCTGTGTATTATACAATGCAATCAGGGAACCCCTTTCCACAAAATGACAAGGCACAATACAGTAATTTTTTTTTTCGGTACAGATGGAGGATCTGTGTGAATGAATTATGGTACCACTCTAACCGAAGAGTAGATACAACGTATACGCCGTCAATGCAGTCATCGTGATGAACATGAGAATATACTGTGGAATAAGGAACACCGATAGATGTTGCGCGTTGCCCGTTCCAGAATAGACTTGCGTCAGGACAACCTAGCAAAACAAGAGAGGTGTTGGACAATCGTGACGAGGAACCTACCCACCGAGGTCGCCTACCTGAGTCGTCGCCGTTGGTAAACAGGACAGGAAGCTGGCGGATATGAACTTGTGTGATCAAGAGCGCAGGAAGATAACGTACATGCATACGAATCGTAGCACCTTGTCGTTGGTATCTAACAACCCCACTTGGGTTAACCCTTGGGTAATGAGGACGCCAAGAATGGGCATCACGACCATCCGCCCGATGGCTAACGCGCCCACAGCTCCGAGTGGAAGGGAACGAAGACGTCCACCAGGAACTTCCAGTCTTGCCAACGCCGAGCCAAGGGTCATTAACCCCAATGGAACTGAAGCATCCCCGATAAACGTCGCCGTGTTTAATATGATGGCAAGCGGGGGTTGACCGTCCGGGGCAGGTGGCATATTCACCCCAGGAACATCGGGGACAAACAATGCTTTGAGGACGGGAACGAGGGATATGATAAAGGCCAAGATGATGGAAACAGAACAAGGCATCACGAGCGTTTGAACAAAGCTGAATGCAAATTGAGCGAGACGGTGGCGGAGGGGAGTAGCAGGTTCGCTTTGCGTCTCTACTGCTTCGGTGGTGTGTTGAATAATCGTCGTACCCGGCGAAATAGGGTCATCGTGTGAAGCAAGGGACGGAATTGACGGCCCGGACAGTCGGCGCGTCGGAACTACTACCTTGCTGTCACCGTAGTTGTTGTTCTCACCTTGAGGTCCTCTCAGATGAAAAAGCCCCTTGAACGAGACTACAACGCGCTCGATCGCTGCACCAAAGTACTTTTGTTTAGTTTTCAACTGCTCTTGTACGTCCTCGTCGATAATGTCCGGTCCCTGGAAATCCATTGCCACCCAATTGACACCTCCGAGAGGAAAGAGTGTGATCTTATGAATGACAGTCAGTCATGTGGAACAAAAGGAAATTTGATGCAAACATACAATGAACATGAGCGTGAAGACGGCTATGTAAGCAATAGCCAAGTTTTGATCTGATGTACCATTGAATGGAGCGGCAGCCGTGAGGCTCATGATAACGGACGTTGCTGTTCATATCAAGGTAGCATCGTTGGCAAGGATGTACGTGCGATGGCATACCTGGACTCACGAATGTCCCCAACGTTACCCCATCCACCAGCCACGAGGATTCCATATCGAAAGCGGTGTGGAACCCAGAATATTTGCTTGATTATCCACGATATCGCGATGCCGATCGCTTCGTACAACAGTGCGACGAAGACAAGAGGTCCTGAGGAAGATTAGTACGGTGGGTACTGTTATGATTCGGAGGGGAACTTTTCGCGCTGTCTTACCAAGTGCACCGAGGTTGGAAGAACTAAAGGCAGGGACGATCCTGGAGAACATGAGACTCGGGAGCGTGATATTCTTTTCCGTTGAGCGCTCGTAATCGATGTGGCTTTTCGAGTAGCGCAACTTACGAGTACCATCTGCCCAGCACCGCGAGCTGCCACAGCGGATAGAAGCCCCGCTTTGGTGATAGTAAAGCCGGCTGCGACACATAGGAACCTATCTCACGGAATGTAATCAGATGGGCCGGGAAAATGCAGTGGATCGCTTGAGCGTACAAGCGGATGAGTGGTTGAAAAGATACCCAGATGAGCTCGCCGACGGGAATCATCATGAAATACCAAGGATCAGGGAGGTCTTGAAGTTGGGAGCGGGAGGTCCATGTTTAAGTAGTGGTTTTAGAGAGGCTCACGGCAGTGTCGACCGATGTCTTGTGACAAGCATTCATGGGAACTTTTGGTAATCTCTCGGAGAAGTGGTTGCGGTGGACTCTGGGATACCTGCCTAGATAGTAGCAGTGCTCGCTGGCAGCATTCCGCAGCTATGTCAACCCGAGTGGACCATGACAGCAGGCTCGAGTAGAGCCGAGAAAATTGGACATAGCGTACTATCAGTGAAACGGCCAGTGTTAGCCGACAGTAGCCGATGCCCAGTTCCCAGATGGCCGGCCACACCTTTGGTTATTGAGCTCACCCGGACGGAAGTAAATCAAGACATGTCCGCTTGTCATGGACACGTGGTCTCGATGAGGTCAGCCGCTGTTACTGTTTCTAGCTACGACAACATGTACTTATCTCGAGAAATTTACAGACTCATCATGCATAGTTTGCTACGAACAAAAGTAGCTTTGATTCTTACACCTACATTTCGTTGAGTGACTGGTCAGACAAAGTGTCAAGCTGTACTTGCCAACCACATCCATACAGCCTCGATCCAGTTCTTCGGTGGCGGGTCATCATGTCTAAGAGCCTCGTTAAAAGGACAAGATTTGTTCAAGCAAAACGAAGACGGACATATCGGCATCAATCTCGGATCCTCCGGATTTAAAGTCCATCTCGCTCGTTCTGACGAGGGGCACTCTAGTGATCACTTTTGCAGATACATAGAGGACCGGAAAAAGCATGATAGGCAGGTAATTGGCCACGAAAGTCGCCGTAGACCATTCATTCCTGAGAAAAGTTTCCCAGCCGCCAAACTGTCGCGCCAAATCGGTGGCGCGGACAAAATCCAGAAATGATGAATGATACGTGGCAGGGGGGCAAGGTAGATGAAACGCACAAACATAGTGACAGCGGATCCGCACACGGCCCACCAAGCTGCATACGGTTGAAGCCTCGACGTATACGGGAGCTTCCTCCTATCGATGTTTTGCGCACGCAAACCACTGTAGAATCGGAGATAAGTGACACCGACCCCGAACCATGTGGTCAGCCCACAAGTGGCAGTCAAACTAGCAAACCAGGTGAAAACTATGCCAGAGCTGTTCCCTACGGACATGTATGCCAAAAGTGCGAAACAGGCACAAAAGGCCACAGAAACGTAAGGCAATCCGGACCGGGATGTCCGCAAGAAGATCTTAGGAGCACTGCGAGAGGCAGCAAGACCATCTGGGGAGTTCCGGGGTCAGCACAATGGCGAAACGCGTGATAGTTGGTAAATACATAGTGCCCGGGATGCAATGTAAAGATCACTGGAAGCGGCAGACCAAGCGGAAGACAACACAGCGGCATTGACAACCTTGATAAAATTTCCAGCCAAATGTCCGGGGATATTGGACGTCGCAACTCACTGATGGTAGACCCTTGATACCAGCCTGATTAATAGCAATAACAAATGGGGCTGCGGACGCATTCTCGGAATTGACGTTAAGTAGAGGATTGTTTGACGGCACGAGCAGTCCAGTGACGAACACACCGCCGATATAGAACACGAGAAGGCGGACATATATCCTTCGGACTGCTTTTGGGACATTACGACGAGGATTTTTGGTTTCTGCCGCCGCCATCTATCACCCACATTACAGACACCATAAGAAATGGATCATGCAAGGAATGGTGAGACATACGGCAACTACCTCCCCACCAACATATGAGAATGCTGCTTGGGTGATGACACGGGACCATCCAAGGAAATGCCCTTTCGCGCCCTGTATGCCATCAAAGTTGACGAAAGGTCCTGGATTCCTCCAATATCGAAAACCGATACGGTCGTGGCTTGGTCCTCCACCCAGATCGAGGACAATGCCCAGGATGATCATCCCGGTGATCGTGATTATTTTAATAGAACTGAGGGTGATAATTAGAAGAGGACCCAACTTGTCAGGGACTGGATGCACTGACCAAAACCAGAACTCTGTTTCTCCGTACGCCCCTGGATGACTTCAGCATGGACGCATCTCTAGCTCACAGAAGGCACTCACCAACGCCGAAAGTGTTGATGCTCACAACGACAACCAAACACATCGTGATCCATACAGCGTTATTCACCTTTGAGTCCCAAAAATTAATAATAGTTGCGGCAGCGGACAATTCAGCTGAATATTCATCAAAACGGGTGAATATTGTACGGGATGAATACATACCGGGTAAAATCAGCTGCACATTAGGCAATGAAAACATGATCAACAACGTTGATAAAACTGATGAATACCGTCCAGCTGTACCACAGATTCCAGCCCAAGGCAAAGGCAAAAGCGGGATCGACGAAGCGTTCGGCCAGCTTGATGTGACCACCTGCCACGGGGAGATATGCAATCATCTCACCAACTGTAATCTGTCACGATATAAGCACCTTGCGCGGTTGGCCTCGCACAAGCTCACCATGACGGAGTAGCAGATTGTTCCAACAAAGATGTAGCCTAGCAACATCCCGACGGGACCGCCATTCATCAAGGCGGAGGCAGTTCCAAGAAACAATCCAGTACCAATAACCCCACCAATGCTGGGGACGTTGACGCGTGCATGGACGAGAAACTATGCCACATACCTTATCATAGCCACATGCCGATTTTTGAGCTTGCGGCTGAGCGGAATGAGAGGCACGTCGCCACCGATTTCTGTAGATTCGACCCCTACGTTGAATGTCGAGTTCTTCTCTGCAGCATTTGCCTCTGGACTCATGTTGTGTTAGTAGCAGAGTGGGCAGAGCCGAGGCCTATCTCTCGGAGCCCCATCAGCCTCGCGATATAAAACCTGGCGGGTAGGACAATAATGATACTTCAACATGTTAACCGATATGAAGACATGAGAAAAAGATGTCCATTTTTCTCCAAATGGCGGCGTCAAGTATGAATGGTTTCACTGGGTTTGCGAGTCACAGCACGGACTTCTACCTAACGCGCAGCTTGGAACGGGAATGTGATGCAACTGGATGCTCTTTGAGTACTTTGAGTCGCAAAGGCTGAGATGCTCTAAAAAATCAAAAACCGAGCGCGAAGGACAGATAAGCGCAGTAATAGTCGCGAACTCGACATATACAGGAGGACCTCGTGTGTTGGCACATCAGCGAACCGTTCCAAATCTAGTGATAGCTAGCGAGTACCGGAACAGTCCGGAGACCTAGCGAGGCCTTGCCAGATCTCGTCGGATTGCGCGAAACTCAGTCTGAACTTCATGTGATCGAATCCAAGGTCTCGCCAGGTCTCGCTAGATTATCCTTTCCCTTTCAGACCTTGTATCGTCCAAATACGAGTAGTAGTGCTGTTCAACAGGTAGACAAAATACTACAATTCTGCATAGTCGGGTCCATCGCCAGGAATCAGTCCATCTTCATCATCGGGAGCCTCGGCACCTTCCTCTGCTTCGTCCAACACCTGGTCTAATCCACCGTACCCGTACTCGTCCATTTCATCGCCGAATTCATCGTCCGTGAGCTGTGGATTCCTTTCGACCTCGATACCATCCATTTCCATATTGTCATTGTCATCTTCCTCTTCTAGATCGCTCGAGTCGTCCATGGATGTAGTAGTTTCATCACTCCCCTCGGCATCCTGCATGGATGAGTCGCTGTCTGATTCGTGGTTGCATTCCAGAGCGAAAGGTCGGCAGTCCAGCTTGTCCCGGTCATCGAGAAGACAGCGGGTAGCTTCGTGTGTTGACTTGTGTCCCACTCCAGCACCTCGATAGCGCATGAACATGTCCCGATCGACGAAACTGAGAGAACTTGTGTTAGATGTAGCTGTAGAAATACACGAATTACTCACATGTTAATAAAATACCAATCCCAGTCATTATTCTCCTCCGACTGATGGCGCGCAATTGACGGCGGTAGTAAGTCACTGGTACGACCATAACGGAAGCCTGGAATCAAGTGGACTGCACGAATGACATCGTCTGGGTTGATAAACCCAAAGGCATCGGGATCCCCTTGTGGGTAGAACCCGATACAAGGTAGGCGCCGTGCAGCCCATCCACATTTAACTTGCCTGTTGCGTGCGAACCATCGGACCCATAGGAAATCGATCCGCCTAGGACCATCATCCTGCGTCTCCGCACTCGAATACTGTACCTCCACATGAAAGACCTCGACGATTCGTGCATACCAGTAAGGATGAGGGTTATCGATGTCTTCGTGAGAAAGAAGCATAATGTCGGCGTGCGTGTTTGGGTTGACCGAGTCTTGTGCTCGTCGTAAGTCGTAGGTGGTATAATTGATCCGTAAAACTTGATGCCGATAGATGCGGTTATGGATGAAGCTGAGCGCATTGCGCTGCGCTTGCGTGAACTCTTGTTCGCTTGTGGTATCACCCAGTAAACGACCCAAGACATGATTCTTTAACTTCGACAAGAAGTCCTGTAGCGAGCTCTATTAGGTTTCTACTTGATGACTGTGAGCAAAGACCGTAGACGTACCTTTAATGCAACGTCGTTCCTGTTGCTCGACAACCAAGCACTCAGGTCCCAGTAGTGTTTCTTGCCCTGCCCTATTTGATAATGTACTTCGGGAGGGGAATTCGCGAGCAAATCATCATCTATGCAATGCATGTCAGCCGAGGACTGATAATCTGTTATTGTCGTACCCATAGCATCCTCTCTGATGGCGGCGTGACCTTCCTGCCCCATCCTATGGAGTATCCGTTCACGTTGTTGATGTCTTGCGATCGCAGATGTAAAGGTGTTCTTGTTCGTTCTGGAGTAGAACCGTTTCACGCGCCGATGTTCCAACTCTCCCTGAGATCATTTCAGCACCGCCTGACTCACGAATGAACACTTAGTACTTACCACCTGAGTGGAGTAGTTGTCTGTAGTACCATACAACCGTATAGTCTTGACATAGTCTCCGAGGGCATGTAATTTGTATGTCGACATGTTAAAAACGCGAGGTCGTCGTGACTCGGGTGGCTTTGTGGTTGGCTTTGCTGGTTCTTTCGCAACCTGCCTAGCTTTGCGTCGAGCGCGAGCTGCAGTCTCACGCGGGAGGTCATATGTCTTGAAATTCGCACAACATTCACGAGAAAACCGCCGAAACTCCCGCCCAAGTCGAGTTGTGCTGTTCTCAAAATGAAAAAGTGTGGTCTCCGTGTGCATGCGAAGCTTGCCAAATGCGTGCCAGGTACAAAGTTCGAATAAGAGATCGAGGACGATTGCATTGAAAGGTTCGGGGAGCAGGCCATCAAAAACGGGTATCGCACACTAACGCAGCATAAGTATCGTGTTTAAAATATTAACATTAAACATACCTGTAAGATATCTTCGAAGTCTCGTGCTGCGAGTTTTGATAAGTCTGACACATTCGCGCTAAACTTGCGAATTGTGCCTCGGCCAAATGTTGGAACTATTCGGAACCTAATATAATGTATAAGATCAGTTGGGAGCATGTCCATATATGAGTACGTACCGTGCATTGAGTTCCTGTATTCTATCGTCACCCATCTCGAAGAGGATACGGATAAGGTGGGTGATCGTGGCCTTCCAAACGCCAAGTTCGAATTCGTGAAGGAAATCGGGCACGAGCATCGAGTAGAAGTTGAAACCGAGCTTTCTAAGTTTTTCAGAGAATGCATTCTATACGAAGTACTTGGTGAGTCCTTTGTTTCTTTAATGTGACTGTACTTACACGTGTGGGAACAAGAGACTTGTCCCCGATCGCGTCCTCGACTGCCTTGCTGACTACGCTCCGTCCGAATTCGAAGATGGACTTGCGCACAGCCTCGATTAGTCCGCAACGCACTTGGTTGTCTACACGCATCATTTTCCGTCGTATCACTAGATCAGCCCTTGTACCGAGCTTGTAGATTTTGTCCTTTTGAACAAGACAACGAGGGCATGGACATCTTCCTAGAAACTTCATACATCCGAGAAGTACCCTATGATCTAGATGAGTAAAGCCGAAATAAGGAAGTAGGAGCCTTACTTTTCGGGGTAATCGGCGGCATATGTGAACAGCCGAAAAAAGACACGGCGAAAGATTCCATCTGCAAACCTGTTATGACCTACAACAAACAAACAAACAAAGAACAGCGAAGAGAGGGCCAGAGGCCACTCATATGGTCAATAGAACAACAAAGCTTACTATCGTTAGCGATCCGTAGTGGCGACGGATAGTGCTAGGCAAATGGATAAGAATTCAAGCGTACAGAATACAATATACGCTACTATGCTATATACTATACTAATCGGCTTAGGGCCAGCTTGGAATTCTATGGAATGTGAAGGAACAAAAGACGGAAATGGGGGAAACGTGTGATCGTGCAAGTGTTGTGATTGTGATACCGTGATGGGAGGAATGGTGATCAGCGTATATATAAAGGGAATGATGAAATGTGAATGAGATTTGGTAAACGGATCGGGCGCGGGAAGATCTGGAATACAGATCGGGAAGATCCAGGTGCTTGAGTGAAGAGAAGTGGTGCGGAATGACAGCATCGTGGGCTTCGTGGGAAAGTAGTAGATCGCATAGAGCGATAAGATAAGATAAGGGGAAATCGCATAAGGCAATAAGGGAGAAAGTGAGTGGATCATATAGGGAAGCTGGTAGGCTTCACGGATATCTAATCCAAGGGTTAAGTGGTTTATAGTCGTACTATAGACTAAAGGAATAACAGTTTATATAGTCGTGTAATAGACTAGGGATAAGAGTACAAGCGTAGCGGCTACGATACTCAGGAGATGGATGGTTATAATAGGGGAAAGGTGTTGAAAGCCTTTCAAAACCTAACAATGATTCCGTTTTCATAAGCTTCGACGAAGTCTGAGTCGAGTAGGATCAACCAGATGGCTTGCATAAGTTCACGCTTGCAGTGCGTCAACACAGTTGCACTGGCGCTCGTCCCAAAGTTCTTCATGTAAAAATCTTGAATATTATCGGATAGCTATGTAAGCCCGTCAGTTACACATCACACGATCCCACACAACACATACCTTCAGTATATAGGCAACGTGGTGTGCAGCGAATGAAGTGGGCTTTGCACGGATGTACTTGGATTGATTTCCAAGAAATAGGTATATTGGCCAAAGTGCTGCATTTCCAAAGGACGCAAGGTGGATTGAGTCGGACCATAACATAATTGCGGCAATAACAGTCTCGGCGTAACAGCCGGGAACTCGTGGGGACCTTCTAGCCTCTTCGTGTTCCGAAAGCATGGTGTCTGCTGTATAGAGCTCGGTGAAAATGTGTTCAGGTGCACGAGACTTGTCTGGTTGCCAATAAACCTTGTACGGTGTGGTATGGAACATCTGTGCCGCACGTTCCCCAAAGGCAGACCTTACAATCTCCGTGATTGGACGATAATGGAGTCCTTCGACATGGAAGATCGGAGCCCTCTCTTTAGGTTGCTTGACTCTTTCACAAGGGAGTCGAACAGGGACAGACGTCGTCTGCCATCCAGCAGAGGTGAAGAGGGATGATGATGGGTCGGAAGGAGCTTTGTCGAGGCGTTGGGTTTCCCGTTGTGCACTGAACCCATGGAGATCATCACGGTTGAAATCTTTCTCCAGGAGTACATTTTGAACAAGGTTATCGAGATCACGAAGGGATTTTTGTGGAGAGCTATTGTAAAACCATGTGACAAGTCGCCAAGTAGTAGGATTGAGAAATGGGGAGAAGTGGTTCTTTTCGACAGACGTAGGGTTAGAGGGCGAGTCGGGTTGAAATGCCGGACCATCACATAGCTCCTGAAGGGTCATTGCCTTTGCAGGGTCATACGACGGAAACCCGCCTTGATATTCACAGAATAGGTCGTACATGTCAATTTCTGTCCGGAAAGACTGGGAAGTGGGGGTCTCTGGGTCTCCAACAACGCTGCCTTCATCCATGTCAGCGGTGGACTCTGTGGGGGCTGTTGGAGCCGGTATACTGTAACAGATGGTAGTGATGGGAGATCGTCCCGATAACGCCTAGGGAGACGGCGACTTCGAGCTGGAAGACCTGAGGACCGTCGTTCAATGTGTTCAGCTAGGCTGGGACCATTGAACTGGATCAGTTGATTAATATATTATTTGTATGACTAGTGCATACTCACTGATAGATTTTGGAAGTCGACAAGTCGGCACGCACAGAGCGTATCCTTTTCAATCTGGAGGTGCTTTCTCTCTGCCTCCAGTTCAGCCTTGACCTGAGCCTGTCTCCGTGCTTCTTCAGCTCTAGTTTCGGTGTGATCCTGGCAATTTTGCAGTAAATCCAAGAGGTTTGATTTTTGTTTTGCGCACCAACGGGTCATATGGAGGGATAGGCCATGTTGACCCTTCACAACTTTTCCACAAGATGGACAAATGACGCTGGCCATTGTGAGGAAGTCCTAGGCAATGTTGAACTAGGGCATACGGCTGAAGGGTGAAGACAGCGGTAACTGTGTGTGGGGTTAGACTCTATTAGAGGCTGTAGTATCATGTGACTATGATAGTCACGTGCATTCCTAATACAGAAAAGCATCGGATGTATCCGCAGTGAACTTGAGTGTTGAATGTTGAACTGTTACGATTCATATGAACCCCTATCCTTTTTTCCTTCCTTTTCTTTCCTCTACGATTCTCTAGTTACTTTCTCTAAGGACTACCCTTCACCCCATCTAGCCCCGGGTGAATGTTCCATACGATTCCATTTCCTTCCATTGTATTACTTAACGAACGTTCCATGACATTCTTTCTTTTTCCATCTGACTCAGCGGAATCTTCTTTGACATTCCGCCAAATTCCTTACGCTTACTTAAACTTCCCATCAGGCTAGTATATAAACACATAAGATACCAACGATGTTCTTCAGTTTAGACCTACCTAGTCTATAAACACTTGATCATTGTCTCTCGCCTCGATAAGTCCTCGTCGTACTTCTGAGTCGACGCTCTCCTCGTAAACTCCTTCGACCCCAACCGTCTGTTGGGTACCTTTGAACTCTAGGGAAAGCCTCCCTAGCTGAACCCTTCGACCCCAACCGTCCGTTGGGTAACTCCGAACTTTAGGGAAAGCCTCCCTCGTCTCCGCGACCAGATTAAGGAAGTCCCTTCATCTGTTTACTCCGAACGTCATCCTAGATAACGTCCTTGTCTTGTAGCCTCTTTCACTCTCTAGGTTCTACGACCCCGTCCTACCCGGATAAGGTCGTAACATGAACCTTATCCTTTGTTATCTCAATTCCCACCATTGACTATGTCTGAGGCAGCGATCGACCCCATGCTCATCGCACAACCTACACCTGCCAACCATGGTGGTGATAACCAACCAAATAATGTTCATTCTGTATCAACACCGTCGGTCAATGAAAACAAATGCAAGGCTGACATGGCTGAGGGAGTATCCACTGCCGCTCCGACTAGGACAAAGAATAAGTGAAACAACCACAAAGATATAATCCAAGGGTTACTCCACAAGTCCTGGACTGGATGTGAAGGATGAAGGGAGGGATGATCAAGCTACTGAGTCCTTCACTAGAGAAGCTGTATGGGCAAACTCCAAGAGAACCAGACTGGTGCTCTTGGTTGTTCATTCAGGTTTATATAGGTTACAAGAATGCGCACAGACCAAGCAGTGCGTGTGAATAAGTACTACTTTAGGATATAGGGGAGACGGAAATTAAAGGAGTGTGTGATGCATGAGGCATTAAATGGAAGAGAAGCAGCACAGCACGGAAATGAATAGAAGGCAGTGTGCGTCAGAATAAATGATAAGGCTATGGAACTTCCCATAGACATTTGAAGAAAAAGTTCTAAGTCCAGTTAGATAAGATAATCACGTGGCTGATAAGATAACCACGTGAGATAAGATTAGATAAGATAAAGTGAAAATATTATATCGTAACAATAAGTAAGTTGTTCACTTCCATTAGAAATACTAACAATCTCGTCTAGAAAAACAGAAAAAGAATACTCTGATGCAGAGAGATATGAGCTTGTGGGAAAAAAGCTCATGTGTCTTGCACATCCATTCAGCTCCCCTCGCATGGCGATCACGGTTGGCCTCAAGTTCGACCAAGATGGTGCAGAAGATCCCAATATGTAAGCTCGATCTGATCTGTCCTCTATGAGTCAATTGATGAACATGAACACGATAGGGAGCGAGCTGAGCTACTTCGGCAAGTCGATTTCTATCACAAGATGCTACTCCATTTGTCGACCTTAGAAGATGACCTCAAGACCCAAGGGAGGCTTGGGGCAAAAGAACTACAAGACATTTGCAGATGGGTAAGTACATCTACATACAGTGACTCCATAAACCGTTGCAGTGTTTGGACATTTCAAAGAGATGCTGGTGGTGTGTCTGAGGGTGTGGGAATTATGCTTAGTCATAGTGAGA
>JBBPRI010000286.1:0-23642 GCA_038092955.1 Boletus pseudo-olivaceus | reverse complement strand
TCACTTCTCAGGACGTACCTCTCGCATTGGAGGTCTACAAGAGGTCAACGTATAGAAACCGTGTTCACTTGGAAATTCGGGATTTCGATACTAACTTCGTGGTGGGACGTACCGAGGTTCTGGACAACATTGAAGTGGTGATCAGACGATACAACATTACTGACGAGGACGTGTCGCTTTTGCGGAGTCAGATTCGCGTGCTACCACGTTCATCGCAGAACGTGTCGGCGAGTTCCTAGTTGGACCCACCCGTCGCGATAAGTTACTGGTTGAACGTTGACGCCCAAGGTCGTTCGGTTTATTATACAAGTATGACTTCCGGTAGTTATTCCTTGAATACTGGAAAGAGCGACGTTCGGAATCGACGGCTCGAAAATGTGATTTTACCTAGTTCCAACTCCCCCGAGGCGGGCGCATACATCTGGTGTGGACCTTGATCCACGTGTTCACCGCGGTCGCCCGAAGGACGAGGGAGGGGTACTGCAACCAACTCCCCAACTTTGGAGCACTGTGGTTCGTGAGGGTGTTCCAAGACTTTTCTCGTTTCCAAAAAAAGTCGTCCCGCCGCCTGCAGGACGTAGAATAGGTACTGTGGTGCAAGCAAGAAGTGTATCAGTGGTTGCGAGGAGTATTCATATCTGACCGGTTCGTCAGTGTCAATCGTCTGGAGGGATGGGTGCGTACTCGTTACATGTGGCGTAAATATCCGCCAGCTCGAGCCAGCCTTTGAAGGACAGCGAGTTGGTGAACCGGGTTGTCGATCTTGTCGATTCGTCGGTATATCGAAATACGGCGCTCTAAAATTATCTTGGACGGAAAAGTAATGAGAACGCGACACGCGTGCACTCAATCCGACGGGTATAATCCGCCTCCAACAACTCAGTATAGTACTTGAGAGCAGTCTCTGGCGTTTCTCGGCTTCCATACGGATGCCTATGATACAGTCTAAGGGTAGTGAACCTGGGAACTTGCCGTTGGGTGTCTGGAGGGATTGCTGGCGTCAACGGGGATTGTGTGAGTGCGAGAGAGATGCGTACGTACGTCTGCGAGGTCTATAGCAACGGGCCTAAATTGATCCGGAGTCCCGGACATGTTGTGTGCAAGTGCAAATGAATAGGAATATTTTGTGACGCGGTTCGAGTTCGGGTGGTGCATACATTCGTCTCCTATCTTGCAGAGTAACATTCCTCCAAAGTACGGGCGCTCGCTGTCCTGAGATAGACGCGTGTTTTGTGCCCAGCATGCCGCGAGTGGGTCTATCACGGGTTGTACGCTCGTCGTGAACCGAGTCATACAGTCGAGATATGACGAACCCTCGCAAGTCCCCTGTAACATTACCCTTGGCAGCGAGTGAAGGTTTCGCCAGTGTTGATTGCTTGCCTAGTTGTACGACGGGGTCCGAGTAGGAACAAGTACCAAAGAGGCAAGACACGAGGCGCCTGCGATTCATATAGAGAACAAGGGAACGTGTCTATCATTGGATTCTGGAACAGTTTTGCGCACCACGAGTACATAAACCGAAAACCTCGTTCTTTCACCATTCGAACCCCACAACTGTGTACCGCAATCGGTGAGGATGTCGTCGACGAAAACCGGTAGGTAGCCGCTCCAAGGGATGATTGTGCAATCTTGACAATTCAGTAAGACCCAACAATAGTACTTGACACCGGTGCTCGTTTTGTGTACGCCGTCGCCTTCTACCCTGACGGAATACATCTTGTGAGCGGGAGTAGCGACGGGGCTCGACGATGGCGACTTGAAGACAGTCAAGAGGTCGGAAAGCAGCTTGAAATGAAATCCACAGCGTTACATGCCATTTCTGTGTCGAGGGATCACAAGTGGATGGTGTGCGGAACCGAGAGTGGGGCAAGCGTATGGGACACAGAGATGCATGTAAAAGTCATCGATGTGGAGGACAAAACCTGGGTGTCTGCAGTCGACGTCTCCCCAGACTTGACAAGGTTCGCGACCGGGACCGGATTACCTGGCAACATGGCAAGTGTTTGGAGCATAATGACCGGGGAGAGACTCGTTGGCCCGCTCCGACATGACGACGGGGTCAATGGAGTCAAATTCTCCCCAAATGGTGACCACATCGCCACTGCCTGCTATCATGGCTCCATCCAGATTTTCGACAGTTGTAACGGTGACGAGCTCATCACCATCAAGACTATCACACCCCCACGTCTCACAATCACTCCACTTGCATGGTCAATTGATGGTCAGCAAATTTTTGCAGCATCGAATGACAAGAAGATCAAGTCTTTTGCTGTGTCCACGGGGTCCCAGCTCGCTGAATCGCCCATTCTCAATGGCAGCGTCGACTCCATCGCTCTATCCAGCAATGGCAAATTCATTGCTACCTCCGCAGACCGTTTCATCTCGCTCCTGGACACAACAACACTCTCTCACATTGGCCCTGCCATCGAGGACAGTGGAGTTATATACTCGATTGCCATCTCCTCGAATGGTAGCTCTCTGGCAACTGGACGAGTCGACGGAAAAATCACTGTGCGTGACCTCGGCCAGATTCTCCCAGACTCGTATGGTCCATTCCATGTAAGCATTTGTCAAGTCACGATGTTGGCATATCGGATAACCACCATTATTTCTCCCACATTGCCACACCATGTTAGACGTCTACTCGCGACAAAGGACAACCAGACGAGCCACCTGCGACCTCGGGTAGCCATGATAACAAAATAGCTGACTTTAAGCCGGTAGGAGTTCGCCGTTCCGTCACCAAAACGAGTTGCGCTGACGCCCTCACTGTGTACATACGCCAGGAAGAACCTGGAAAATCGACTCCACGCAAGTCCGAGACCCGCAGCGGAGACGGCGACAGTGATCTCCTCGAGGTATCCGTTCGTTCTTTTCCCCCTCGAAGCCGGTTCTCATGATCACATAGATCAAGATACCCTTGAGCACGCCCGCTGCTCAGTTCAACTATAATGAGGTTGGTGGTCATTACATTGTCATCTTCTCTCCCTGTTGACGCTGCTGAAGCCACCGTCGCCAGCATCATCCGCCCGTCCTTGTGAGGATGAGGCACCGCCACTGGGCGCGTCCTGTGCCATACCACATTCGTCGGATGCTGTACCGGTGACCTCCTCTCCGCAGGCGTCTCCAAGAGAATATCGCATCTCTGCGGAATCATCTCGGGGCCTTCCAGCGTTCAAAAAGTGGCTACAGATGAGGATCAAGAAGAGCAACAAGGACCGGGCTTCGCATAATAAGCCCGATCGAGTTCCCAGAGAGTCACGCCAGCCTACCCATCCTCCCCACTCACCAGCAATGGTAGGTGTCACAAATGAGGGTCCTTCCAGGATGGCTGCAGCTCGACCTGATAAAGTAAGTGCTTTTCATTCGGATGCGGTTTATCTAACATGTCATCTTAGCGAACGGTCGCGAATTCTGTTAGAAAACTCAAGGTCCGTTGTTCCTCGACTTTGTATGCAGGGGCTCATCAGACGTCACAGCATAAATCACCTGCCAAGGCTGTTGACCCTGGCGATCCGAACAAAAGCACGTCTCGTGGCGGACAAGGCTCTGCAGATCCAAAAGAAGCAGGCCCGGTGTGTGTTTTTCTGGTTATCGGACTATGTCACGATGGCTCATTTCCTATCAGGCACAACAAGTGAACGATACATATCATCCTTCTGCCAGGGGGGTCTATTTAACGGTGCGCGTACTTTCCTTACGCTTATGTTGTGGGACTCTCACCGGATTACAACAGAGAGAATCAGACGAGGCTATCCTCAGGTTTTCGATCGCGTTTCCCGCATGGATGTGTTGCGGCGCAGCTACCGAAGACGGGATGCATTCATCCGGGTGATTCGATACAATGTGTAGATACCATACTCGATGATATCGTGAGTATGTGGACATCGTTCATGCAGTTCTCTGAGTTCGTGTCACCTCGCAGCGATGGTGGTATAAGTCCTGATAAGCCCGTCCATGATTGAGTTCGCTAAGACGTTCACAGGAAAAGTCTATATGTACGCAGATGTCGAGATTCGAGGACGGCGTCTAACTGATACGAGCTATTGCAAACCTACCGAATGTCGACTAAGACGAGGGTGTGCGTCAGACGGACCCAAGTACTACTTGCTACCAGCCCTCAATTCCTGGGTTGATTGTTGTTCGTGAACAGGGCCTCGCTCGCAGATAATCGAGTACACACTTATGGCTACTCGTCCCAGGGACATCAACGAGCTCCTCCTCGCATCGGAGTCTCTCTGGTGACGACGCCGAAGGGAAGGAAGTACATTCACAATCTATTCTACTCTATCTGATCATCGTACGCGATGTTCCGAGACCAGTACATTCAGACCGCATGAACTACCCGGCCGACCAACTATCATGCATCATGTTTGAGTGCACGTAACACTCAAGATCATGGGGGCACTTGTGAAGGTACGCTACACGACGCTCGAACCGCTCGTCGGCCATGTGTTCAAAATCCTCTCTCGTTCGCATTCCAATGAGACGAGCCTCGTCGTGACACTGCGATAATGTTTTACCCCACCCCACGATCGAGACGACGAGCAGGAGAGATCCAACATCGGCTGCCAAGTCCGCATACCTTCATGCCGTCCTCGTCCTCTCGCCCGCCGATCACACCATAGACAGTCTGACGGCTGTTGCTCGGGCGTGAAAGCGAGAAGCTGCTCCGTGAGCGTCACCACGTTCAAAGGAGAGCCTTGGAAGCCATGCCTCAGGTTAGAGTTGGTTGGTGACGTTCGCTGTCAAGGGTGAAGTGGACTGTAGCCGGTCCTGCAACGTACGTGTGAAGAACACATTCAAGACTATTGGAGTTTCAACAGAGGTGTTAGAAGATTTTGGAACGAAGATGGACCGGTATCTCACGTTTGATATCAAACTAGCGATGGCCCATGGGGCTTGTAGTATTTGTGAGCAATGTTCGCCATCTTCAGAACATAAATGAGCCTATGTGGAAGCCCTATATTTGGGACTATTGAGAGTCGACAGCGGATTGGGCGAGTCATAGACCTCGACAGGAATGGATGCCAAATACAAAACCTCGCTACGAGGCAAGAGTGATTCACTTGAAGCCTACGTCCTCGTTCAACGACAAGTCCACGTGAAGTGCGCAACAGAACACTAACCCCAAGCAATTCACAGTCTCCTCATACACTCTCGCCCAGATCCCTGCGTCCGTGATCAATATGTCGAGACGGTCTTCGCGATCAAGGTCGACTTTCGTGTCTTGCAACCCGTGGCGGATTCGATGTCTTGATAGCATGAGTATCAGCGTCAAGCGTGTGGCCCAGGGGCCAGAACGTACCAGATAAATATTCTGCAGCCTCAAAGTCGAAACCCGTGCTGGCACCGACGACGGCGATCGTCTCTCCAGAGAGGTCAGCGGTTTCGACTGAAGGTACCGTGGACCATTCACAACTTGATCAGTCCCTTCAAACCTTTCAAATTTGATCCCTGTCGTCACTGGCTGACAGTCCAGAGTCCAGACTCCGAGCTGGTTAGCCCCGCTATCGGAAATACACGGAGATCAGTCAATTGGTAAACTTGAATGTGTGATCGTTCTTGGGTGCACTTGCTTGGGCTCTGCCCTGTTTTGCGGCATTCGCGCGCGTTTCTTGCTACCGGATGGCATGGGCACAGTTTGTGGGCAGCGGCGAGAGTTGCAAAATGAAAGGAAACGCCAAGTGAGATGGGGTTACAGTTCGTATCAGCCCGGCTCCAATTCCCACGTTCGCCAAAAAGCCTCAGGGAGTCAGGTTGAGGCAAATCAGCGTCACGATCGACCTTGCTCCCCTCCATCACGATTACCTTCAAATCCCTTCTTCACCTCTCAGTTACAAGGTTCTCTGAGAGATGCAAAGGCTCTCCACGTTCATCGAAACTCTTTCCTCCAATACGAAGTCCTCTGGTTCATTACGCACGAGAGTCAAGACGTTTCCGAATCGATGGGGATGATCGCACGGATATCGATCCAGGCTGCGCATCCTGTGTTTATACTGGTGCAGTTGAGATGGCCGATAAACTGGGAAGAGGAGATGACCAGCGCCGCATCGCGCGCAGATGCTGCAAAATGGGAGCGTAGTTCTCCAGGAGTGGCGCTGTGTCTACGCGCGATGCGACGCTGACCCGGGTGACCTTCCAGTCCACCCCCACATAATAGTGTGTGCGCATAAGCCTCTCTTCTCGAGCGAATGGTCTATCCTCATCTCGATGGTGTGACCCTTGGGACTGTCGTTCTTGACCGTCGCTCGACGCGCTCGTGAAGCATATTTGCCAGGAGAGATCACTTGTTGGCCTATGTCTGTGCGGTGCAAATGGATACCTCGGCTCACAACATGACTTTCCACAATACTATGTCGGTAGGTGTTATTGTATTCCGCTCTCTTGCTATTCAGTAGTCTTCCTCCCCGGTCATCCAACCATTCCAAAAACTCGTCACAGATGCGCGTTTCACTCGTGCCTCTTTCTTGCTGGCCATTCCAAGCAGAAATATTTCAGCAGAAGCGAATTCAGTGATCAAGTATACATGGGATTCCAGGTAGTTTCACGCCACCTGCAAGAGAATCGCCGTATTTGGCAATGATTTCTCAGTCACCACTTGCTGGTGCTGCGGATCAGTCGGGTCTCACCTCAAATGATCACGATCATGACGTCCTGGTCCTTTCTTGCTCTATGCTCCTTCGTCGCACCCACCTTTGCTCAGTCCAATGGCATGGACATGTCGATGGACGTACCTATGGACCTCGCTGTCGGTCATATGCTACCCTATGTCCACTTTACCCCGGGCGACACCGGTGAGCGAACTTGACCACCCAGACCTTGCCCGCAATTGAGACGAAACTAGTGTGGTTCCTCGGTTGGGTGCCGAGTAGTGCGGGTTCGATGGTAGGAACATGTATCGGTGTGTTCTTGCTCTCCATGTTGGAGCGATGGCTGGCAGCGTGCCTCGGACTCGCGCAGCGACACTGGGACGAAAGGTAAACCGTTTCTTCGTATTCTGACTCGCGCTGATGATTATGTTGATGCTGTATGAATACGTCTCATGTCTGGTCTGAAGGGCAAGCACGTTGGCGCACGGGAAGTCTGACAGTGTCTCTTCTCTTCCGTCGTCATCTGCATCGCCTTCGTTGCCGAACATCAGGAAATCCAAGGAGCTTCAATTACCACCATTCGTGCCCGAGTTCGATATTATGAGAGGCGTGCTATTTGCAGCGCATGCGTTTATAAAGGTTCTTCTCATGGTGGCCGTCATGTGCGTCGTTTGACTATCTGTTCGTCTCACGGGGCCCGCCTGGCTGAACTGAGCGTGTCTGTAGGACGTTTCAACTCGCGTTCATAGCGTCAATTGCGGTAGGGTCGGGTGTAGGCGAAACGTTGTTTGGACGATTCTCGTTCTCTCACG
Source organism: Boletus pseudo-olivaceus (assembly GCA_038092955.1). Taxonomy (NCBI): domain Eukaryota; kingdom Fungi; phylum Basidiomycota; class Agaricomycetes; order Boletales; family Boletaceae; genus Boletus; species Boletus pseudo-olivaceus. Next base: position 16,237 of record JBBPRI010000286.1, on the reverse strand, counting down.
AGCATTGATTGTGGATTGTGTGTTTACATGAATGGGTTGGTTGTGCGTAACGTGCGATGTTCATGCAGGCGTTTACTTACGTCTCTCCCCCGAATCGGTTGCTTCTGTCTGTCGACGATGAATGAGTGAAATCGTGATTGGGGGAGAGGCATACTGTGGGTAAACCTCTTAAGGCGAGCAAGGGAATGTTTACTTTGGGCAAACAAACGTGGAAATGATTTTCTACCAGTTTATGCCGAGGCACAACTTGACAGTGCCTCCATCACCTTGCACTGGAAAGATTCTCCGAATCAAGACCACTATGTGACTGCTCGTTTGCTGTGTAGTATCAGTATCATGATACTGTTCCCAAGCGTTGAGAAATAGTCTCAGCGTGAACTTGGGCCCGGGCATACTCAGTATTTAATCCAAGTTCCTTCCAGTTGCAGAAGGCATACAACCCGCTCGGAGACTCGTCTGAGACCGTCCTTGGAAAGATGACCTCGACTAGTATTCCTACATTTCCATTACCCCAAATCAACTTGGGCCCTACACTGGGGGCAGATCTTATCGGTGTCGTACTCGCAGCTGTGTAAGTACATATCCGTTGGTGCGCTGAGAAGCTTGACTGAGATCGGGTCGCTGTGGTCGTACAAATACAGGTTCCATGGAATCACTATCCTACAGGGCATCTTCTACGTGAGCTACTTAGACCTTCATCCTCGGGATACAACTGACCTCGCCAACCACGTCACGCACCATCAGTACCGCACCTATACAAAAGATCCCATCTTTCTGAAGCTGGTGGTGAGTGCTGTCGTCCGAATAAACTGAGCTGTCGATTCGAAGGCCTCGCTGACTCGAATCTGAACTAGGTTGCCCTACTATTGCAAGTCTATTTGTGTCTCTTGTCCCGAAGTAACTCACGTTGATCGTGTGACAGGGTCTTGGATACGCTCTCGCTTGCCCTTCTCGTCCACGGCGTTTACGTGTACCTCGTCGTCGATTTTGATAATCTTTTGGCCGTCACCTCGTTGGTGTGGTAAGCCAGTCCACGATTTGTGGTGAAAAAACTCATGACAAACTTCTCGGATACTGGGCGACCTCGCACAGGAGTATCGCGGTGAGGCGTTGCCACAAATATCGTCACAAGGTGAACCCACATCCTGATATTCCACCTTTCGTTTTTCTTCCCAGAGTGAACCTGTCGTGAGCGGTCTTGTCGCCTTCATCGTTCACCTGTGAGTACATGTGACTGAACCTTGAACCTTGACTGGCTACAACTTGACACAACATCGCACGAATACAGATTCTTGGCATACCGCATTCAAGTCTGTTAGTTCGCGCATCCACTCGAATATGACCATATCATATGTTCTGACTGGCTGTCAATTTGAACCTTGCTAGTGGATCATAGATGGTGGCCTCTCTCCATTGTCATTGTATGTCGACTCCCGAGTTATCTTATCTACCAGTGCAGTACTTGCTTACTCCTTGCGTATTAGGGAGTGGTGTCTACGTTCTCATATGGCAAGTACCTTTTCTTCACACGAGCTGCCAATCAGTCGCGGAGCAGACCTCATACTTTTGTATCCTTCAACAGCTGTTGCCATAAGTAAGACCGACTCCTCAGAAGTATGCTGATAGATTATGAACTGATTCTCTCATCTTCAGCTGCTATTGTAATAAGGTGCGTGTGCCGCTAACATACTGGCGTTGGTCTTCTGACGCACACTGACAGCGAAACCTCGATCTTTTCCGTGTCTGAACTTACAAAGCAGCATGTACGTCTTGTCATTGTGTGCTCACAGAACGATCATGACATTTAATTACGGTGCTGTCCTGTTCCATTCCTCCCTCGCGATATATACGTATGTGCAGTGGACCGTATATGCAGGCGAAGTTTCGACGAGTGCGATTGACCTTACCATTGCTGCTTCGATCACCTATCTCCTCCACCGCAATCGCAGTGGATTTGTACAGTAAGTTCATGCCGCCCTACCTTTTTACTTAGCCTCATTATAACTGACCGTTGGCTCTAGAACAGATCGCATGATCAATAAAATCACGTTGTATGTCATATCGAATGGTCTGATCACCAGGTCAGTCCAACTTTTGTTATGTTCAAATGATCAACTCAAAGTTACCTGACACTGCTCTATTCGCGTTCTTCAGCGCTCTCTCACTGTCGGTGTTGATCATTGTATGTCAAGTTCCTTGCCATGTCAATCTGCCTCAAATGTGTACGGCAAGAAATCACGATGGTAGATAAGCTAACTATGTCATCCCCAGTATTTGCTCTCGCCGACGAGCTTCTACTTCGAGGTGGTCAGCTTCTCAACATCGAAAGGTACGTTTCGTCACTCGCGTTCGTCAACCTAAGATCGACCCAATATCGAACACGCGCTTCTTGAATCAGCATACACCAACACCCTCCTGGCCACGTAAGCACATTCAGCACAGGCGTTCTTCTCCACATACGGATCGTTGACTTGGATACAGACTTAACGCCCGACAGTCCATCAGCGAGCCAACACCCAGCTCCGTGGGTTCCGCCCTCCAGTTCAAAGCCGGACCACGGAGCGTGGATCCGGATGGCGTCAAGGGAGCAAGCGGTGGTTCAAGTTTCCAGGACTTGATCGCACTCGTGAGTACGGCTTCCACGACGCGCATGATGGCCCTGATGCAAACGAGGGTGCTGACCACTTGACCCGGCAGAGTCCCTATCAGAAAGCGTCCCCCACTGACAAGGTATCTGATCCCGCCTGGGCGCATGGGGCCGTTTGAGTTATTATTCAGGGTAAGACATCACCGTTACTTTTGCTGGTTCACTACAGGTCTGAAGTTGCTTCGTGGGCATCAGGGGGGTAGAGTGAGATACGACGATAGCAAATTTAATCTTGGGTATTTACGCATGTCGAGATGCTGCGAAATTATGGATGTGTTATGCATGCCAGTGATCATGGTCCGAGGACCATACCAAGTCAGCCGAACATATCGCGCCTTGTTCAAGGTGCGTTCTCATATGTATCATGGCGGGCAGACCGAGTGTGAATCCATCAAGCAACGCACGCGGTGTCGTTGTACCTTGACCTATTCGACCCCACGCGTCTCTCATCAGATGGACGGCGTGGTGATCATGTGAAGATCAACATCATCATATCACCGTGTTGACGTTGGGAGCGCCTCAAGAAAAAGCGCCACGTTGTTCGGAAGAGGAGTGCGGGTGGGCTGTTCCCCTCATGGAACGCCAGGACACGTTGTCACACTCCGGCCCCCATGGATGACCTTGGCTTGACAAGATTTATGATGAGAGAGGACTCGTAATACATACGTCTCTAGGAGATTCTGTGGAACGTCACGCGATTCATATTAACCAATGGGAGAGGTCAAAAAGGTTGCTGGGAAGCTTAGAGTACACCGAGTCCAACGCGGGAGCCTCTGACTCGATGATCCATGAACCGACCAAGGATAGGGAGGGGAAGAAACGTGTTACACCTAAAGCTGATTCTGCCCGCTCACATGAGTCGTCTGCGGCTGATATCGTCTGGCGGCTTTTATGAATTACCCGGCGCCATTCGTATAAAGGTGCATAGAGAAGCACGTACAGGTGGGCGTATTGAAAAGGTGGTCTCGTAGGCGATAAAGACTGCGACACCAACAAGGCCGAGGACTAACGGGGACGAGCACGATGGTTGAACCCCATGGCGCGGTCAAACTACCCCACGTCAACCCTGTCGTATATCTGACGGTGCTCGAGATAACAAGCAAGTTGCTTCTGTCCATGGAACGGTGGTCAGCGGGATTGGGTTCACCGTGACCATCGTATTCGATCCTACCTCCAGTCTAATCCGCATAAGCCAGAATGATCCGTGTGAGGGGGGCCGAGTGCCTCCCCCGCGCGCAAACCTTGTATGGCCCTGCCTGCGATGGGGCATCATCATACTATTCACGCTACTACTATAGATGCCGCCGCCGCCGAGTGCAAAGAGACCTATGCCAGTTATCAAAATGGCAGGCCCCCGACCGAACGTCTGAGCCAGACTACCGCTTATTGGGAGGAGGCCAGTCAAGGAAAGTGCGTCAACAGGGCCGGCTCAGGTCAACGGTGCAGAGCACTAGCATTGGTGGGGAGTGCGGTAGAGACGAAGAATACTCCAGGGCAGAGACAGAATGCCTGCATACACAGGCCATGGCTTTCCACAGGCTCGCTACCACCGCGGTTGGGGGCATTCAAACGATGCAAGGATACAATCTCGACAGGGCTCGGAAGTTGGCAGTGCGTTTGTACAAGGATGGATCCCTCTGGGTAAGGGGAGCAAGAGAATATTTGCTTTGGACAAACAAAGGTGAAAATATTTTTCTATTTCGGACCTCGATCAGGACGCCGGACGGCAAGTGACCATAAGGCGGCGCCATCGTGCACAGTCAATCGCTCGTCGCCACTGTCATGTCTGCTCACGGTGCACCTCCGACGATTCCAGATAGTTTACAAGTCTACAAGTAAGTCCAAAACTCGTCACGCCGTTCATGGCCTATCCTTTCTTATTCCTATCAAATTCACACAATTGTTTCTCCCAGCTCCTACGTTGAAGATCCGATATGGCAGGGTAAATTCACCGCGATCTGGTGTTCGTGCTTGGGCGTCGTCCTCGTTGTCTCGCTCCCGTCCCTTGTGCATGCGTTGAAACATAGGCGTGTGTTTCCTGGTTTCTTTGGTGTTTCCGAGCGCTATGGAAGGAGGGGGTATTCCGCTGTGGTCGGCGAGGAAAAGGTGTCCCCCTCGTCTTCACGATCATCCCAATACCCGTCAACAAGTCGCAAGATGGGAGCGTACTGGGATGCGTGCGTCTCTCTTCGGAAATGGTCGGTACCGTATCTCGAGTTGAACGCTGGACAAAGTACATATCCAACACATATTCATCCGCTTCTCTCGGTTGACCGATGTCGTATTTTAGTTTTCGTCCTCGCAGCGTATCTTGTGATCACGTTGGTATGCATTTTCAAAGATGCACCCCTTCTTTCCAATCCAAACCGAGCCGGTATGTAAGGTTTCATTTCGTACTTCCATCCCCTGCCCTCGTATTCACAATCAATTTCCTCTCCAACCAGGCTTCCTCGCAGTTGCCCAATTCCCGATCGTATTCCTCTTCGCCACCAAAAACTCCCTCTTGTCGCTCCTCCTCGGACCCGGCCATGGTTATGAAAAGCTCAATTTTCTCCATCGCATGGCAGGTCGCATCATGTTCCTTGCCGCCGCGATCCACGGCGGTCTCTGGATCCGCAATCACATTCAATACGACCTTCCCATTCTCGGACCCCAGAAGGAGACGTCTGGCGTTGCGTCCTTTGCCCTACTTGGCTGCATCGTCCTCTTTTCTCTCCGACCGATCCGAAGATGGTTTTACCAAGTGTTCTTTGTGACTCAGTGAGTACATGCTGACTTGTGGTGAAGAGGGGTGGCGATGACATATGTACGTGCATGCAGCGTGCTCACGTTTGTCGCATTCTTTGTATGCGTGTGCTATCATTCTTTGTATGCGCTCCCGTGGATATTCCCGCCGCTTGCGTTGTACGGGGCAGACATGTTCCTGCGTCTGCTTCGCTACCGATTCAAAGACGCCACAGTGACAGCCCCCGACAAGTTTATGACGTTCGTGAGTGTGTTTGGCTGTCATCGGTGTGGAATGTACTCACGATGCTTTCTCAGGTGCGCGTACATGATTGCGACGAAGGGTGGATCGCGGGTCAGCATCTCTGTCTCCGTGTCTTTTTCTCCGGGCGTCTCCTGGAGAGTCACCCCTTGAGCATTCTCTCCGCTCCGCCTGCATACTCGTGTCTGTCTAATTCAGGGTTGCTCCTCGGTGCACGCATCAACGGCGATTGGACGAGGGCACTCAACAAGTTTGCCCGTGAGGAGCAGGAAAGGATGATCGTGATGGATGAGACGTCCAAGGATGTATCGGTCCCTGTTCAAGTTATGATCGATGGACCCTATGGGGGGTCGAGCATCAACCTTGGGCAGTACGAGACGGTGCTGCTCGTCTCGGGGGGATCTGGTATCACCTTTACGCTCGGTCTGTTGGACGATATCGTCGGCCGATGTCTCAAGCTGCGTCGGCGCGGCGGCGAACGAACGCGACGGATCGAATTCGTGTGGTACATTCGGTCGTTTGGTAAGTACTTTTCTCTCGCCCCTAGTTTTTCGATACGTTCTTATTCAACGACCACCCCTCGCCGTGTTTTTTTATAGGCAATATTTCATGGTTCGCACCAATGTTGATGGACATTGCCAACACGGCTGTCAAGTCCTCAATTGATCTCCACATCTCAATCTTCGTCACCTGTTTATGTCAGCCAGAAGCGGTGCCTTTGATCCCGAATTGTGATGTGACGTTGAGAAAGCCGTCGATTTACGGGTTACTCCAAGACTTGACTGACCCGTCCTCCTCGACGGCTTCGGTCGAAGAAGATGGAACACGGCTTCACGGTATGGAACGGTTCGAAACGAGTGGTCACGCGGGGGGAGTGGCAGTTTGTGCGAGTGGACCGGCGAGTTTGACGACGGAGGCGCAGAATGCCGTTGCTCGATTGGGGGTCATGCGTGGGATTGAACTGGGCGGGGTGGCTATCCACGTCGAGCAGTTCGCGCTGTAATATCACGCTTGTCACCAAGCGGGATGTTTCTCTGCAGAATGAGGTATGTTGTATTTACTGTATGCGTACTCTACAAGTGTGCTGTGTGAGGATACGACACGATGGCACGTCTCTTGGTCTCGTGTATCGTTTCAGACGCTGTGATATAGGCCACGTTGACCGTGACGTTCGCATAGGCTAGCACATACGAGGCCTCTCGATCAAGTTCCGTTCAAGTCAGCAACCCGGATACTCGGTATTTGTGACTCACCCCGGAAGCATAGAAACCAGCGGCACCGATGAGTGCCAAACCAGACGGCGTCCCGTCCGGAACCGTCACAGTGAGGTTTTGATGCCAATTACCTCTCAGCCCTGATAGCGGCACATACGCTCCCTGAGCAAGCACCGTTCCGAGGCCTGGAGTGTCCGTCGGTCCGGATGCGGGGCAGCCTGTAGAGGGACAGGGGAGGAGACCGACGATGACAGAGACCCAGTCGACGACGTCGGCGTAGAGCTAATCGTGTCCGAGCCAGTCGAACGATCGTCGGTGGGTCATGGTGAGATAGGCGCAAATGACATACTTGGTATTGGGCTTGAACGGTGACGCTGGACTCCACGGAGACCGTGGCGTTTGGAAATGGGAAGATGACGGCGATTTCTTGGGTGATGGCGTAGGTCGCGAGAACGGCGCTGGCGAAAAGCGTCTTCAAGTGCATCAGGATCGCAACGTCTCAGGGGTGGAGGGGTGGATGACCAGTGCGAATGAGGCTCTGAAAGCCTTTATGTACATGCGGTTGATGTGAGACGCGCTCAAATTCCGATAGTAGAGTCAAATATATTTCCGGTCACGAATTTGCTCCGCAGTGTAATGAAGGTGGAGCAGAGATGGGGGGGTAGCGACGTCGTCGTGGCAACGAACTAGTGTCTTGTTAGTACGGTGAAACTTGCATGCAGGGTCTCAGACTCTTACTTGGCTTCGATGTTATGTATACCTGACACTGCATGAATGGCGGGACCTCCCGCAAGCAGTAGGATACCGTTCCACCAAGTCCATAAAAGGATATGAGGGCAGCCGCAAAGATTCCCTAGGTGAGCGCATGTCTGCTGAGGTAGGCTCTGGGATATGTAGAGAAAGGGGCAAGGATGGAGACGACTCTACCGATATATATTTGTGTGTACATCTTTCATGTAAATGGGGATCGTGTCGCGAACGTCGTAGTATACCAAGCATCAGCAATTGCACTCGTCAGGTTTTCGTGGTTTTCGTGGGTAGCCGATGATGCCCATTCCACTGATGAACGTTCAACATGCTAATCACTGAGGTACATACCGCATAGGGACGATTGGGGACAAGGTAAAGGTAAACCCGCCGCACGGGTGTCATTTAAACAAAAGCCTGGTGATAATACGAGGATCGATCCGAGGAACCGAGATCAAACGTATCATCCTCGGTTTCAAAGGTACATGTTGCGAGTCGTCGAAATTCGGCATGTGCTAGAATGGGAAAGAACCACCTTGTCGTACGCAGTAGCAGTACACACCTTGCACGCGTGTCCTGGAGAGACTCGAATTGGTGCCCACTGGTTGGCGTCAGGTATGCCCTTCTGAACATACGAATTGGTGTTGGCATTGAAACCCCATTTGGGGGGGGGACTATTCAGGTTTCTGGTATGGTTCGGCCCAGCGACATGTCGTCCGTCGGCCGTTCGGTTCCAGGTTCGTCGGTGTGAACGAACCGAAACGGAAGTTCGGTTCAGCGTTCGAAAGGATCTTCAGAGAACCGAGCCTTTCCAACACTATACGGTGCTATTGGGCGACGACTCGAGGGAATTACAATTTTCGTTCTGCGCGAGTGTGAGGTATCGTTCGCGGGACATGTGGAGTCCGGAACAGGAACCGCAGAGATGTTGATGATGTTGATAAGGATGTTGGGGTTGAGAAGGATGAGGAGGATGAGGAGGATGAGGAGGATGTCGGGGATGAGAAGGATGAGGAAGATGAAGAAGATGAGGAGGATGTCGGGGATGAGGAAGATGACACATATAGTAAATCCAGCTACCGACTACGCTGACCAAGCTCAGGTTACCTAATAAACTGTCTATGACATCACATCGCCGGTCACAATTGCACGATCCCTTACAACACTGGACAGCTAGAAGGGTACATGATAATATACAGCAACTTATCTCTAATCTAATGTACAGAATTATGCGCAACCCCCCCTAATACTTCTTCTTAGCTTTATCAGTATTGGTTTTCTATTATCCAAATTTATTCAGTTTTTCAGGTATTTACGCTTATATTTGTGACATCAAGTCTCTGTCTCCGCGACCTCTCAGCCTATGCCGGGTCATCCGTCTTCATCCCGGTCTGTCCACCTCTTGGCTCACTCACACTAAACGAACCATCCGCAGACCCTAGACCCGTCATCACGAGATACAAACTCTGCTGGTCATCCTTCCCAAGCGGGATACTCTTGTCTACCTCGAAAGCATACCACACAAACACGAAACGCGACACGGCGATGCTCGTCAGCGAGAGCCCGAGAGTGTGATTGTACCAGAGAACGACCATCAGGCAGGCAAGGAAGATCATGACGTGCTGTTGGCCACACTCAGCCCAATATGCGAAGCGCCGAATGCCTTTCGAAGGTGGGAGATATCCTGGGCGGAAGGCGATGAGCTCCACGCAACTTGGGAATAAGAGCAGGGCACCGCCGACGGCGGCGCACCATGGTACGAAGAGCAAGACGCGGAGTATGTGAACCAAGATCGTCCTGAATGACAAGACGTCGCGTTCGGTTCGTGGGACCGCCGTTGTCGGCGTCGGAGGCGGGAGGGCATTGCGCTGCGAGGCTGAGAAGCTGGGCATGCGGAGCCCGCTTCGTTCCTTCCTAAATGTCCCCTTGATGAAGCTAGACGTGGGACCCGAGATTGTCCCAAACTTGCGTGTGATCGTCCGTGGGTAATGCTGACGTTTGTCGTATGGCTTGTGAGCGCCCAAGAACGACACCAAGGTAGGCATCAAGGCTCACCGGCGGTGTGCTCACGTCTGAGAGGGAGAATCGTCGGTTGGGCAGGCTGTAAAAACCCTGGACGTCGAGCTCGATGTGCAAGGTTCAACTTTTTCGAGAGACGCGGGTCTACATACCTCGTCTGGATGAGGCTTGACGGACATCCGTTTCCCAAACCGTTCTCTCAACGGAGTCGATACCGAAAAGGGGGAATTATCATCCGGTCTCTGGCGATCCCGAACCGTGATGTCATCGCGTTCGCTCAGGTTCGTGAACGACGATGGATTGCAAGGAGGTACACCGACCTTTTTCTTGAATACGCCCAGCGCATGTGCGGCTTTCTTGACCTTCTTCATCGCCGACGAAAAATTACGGTGTTTCGTGACGACGGTGAGCTTCTCCCAGGTAGCACACTTTGGTGTGTCGCCCAGGGCATTTTGAAGCGTGTGGCCCAGGTGGAACATCTGCGCATCATCCTCGGGCGTCGTCGTTCCAGACGACGATGCGTATCCTGCCGAGTCAGCTTCTGTGTCCGATGATGACACGGTACTTTTTGAATGGTTGTGCCGCTCCTGTGGCCGTATCAGCAAGTGGAACAATCGCGAAGCCTGGGGGTGGAATCTCACGAGGATGCGTAGGGACGTAGATGGAGTGATGTTCATTGACATATCTGGGACTACTAGATGGGAGAGGTAAGGTAAAGGAGGCGGACAGAAAGAACGTACTGGTCGCCCATAAGTACAGGGCAGCTGTCTCCAGTCCGCGTCACAATTGCGCGCCGACGTCAGTCCGATCAGAATGTGTCATATTCGATGACCTAAAGACTTCGGAACCCATCGGCCCGATTAGAATGCTTCCAGAGTGAAGGGCAGTTATGCAAAGATTTGCTAATCTACACGGTGTCATATAGATAACCAACGCCGATAGAGTGCTTCTGCTAGAGGCACCGCGCCAGTCGTGACATAAATTAGTGAGAGGTTATAAGCTGCTTCCCGAGCCACAGAAACGTCCTAAGCAACCCTGTGTTTAGACAGTCATAGAAGCAGTACCGTCTGACTGACTCACATTATCCTTTCGATCCTCCACGAGTCGTAACACCTTCTCGTAGTGACTGACTGCAAGGGTGTGCAATCCTATGAGTCATTCATGCATCAGGCAGGCCGTGGAAACCAGCAACACCGCTAACGCCCACCTAGCTGCTGGAACGCTCTGCCAAAGTTGAATTCAATTTCGGGCAGCACGTGTTCGCCAGCTTGTCTCCGCGCAGCTCGATACTGCGACAGACATGCCATGCCCTTGGGCCTCATATATCAGCAATACAATATTTGCTCACAGAGCTGCCATACCTGAGCGATGAGGTGATTGCGATTGTCCACTTGGCGTTGCATAGCTCTACCCAGGGACGAAAGGGCAAGACACAGACACACGATCGGATCCTCCTGACAATAGTCATACCCGTGCAATAGATAAACTACCTCGTCCATCAGCATGCAGTAAAAGGGCTCCGTTCGATTTCCAGACGTCTTACATATCGCGCTCTGATAGCTCTTAGCTGCGAGGCACAGTTGTCCATACAATGTGACCGGAATCGGGTTGTGCTTCGTCGGCAGCCATAGGGGTTTCTTGTCACTCCCAGGAGTAGGGTCGCCTGCATCGCCTGCATCTTCGGCATCGTCTTCAGGGACATCAGCTCCTTTCATGATTTCATCATCACCGGCCGACTTGACGGCACCCAAATGGTACCGCTGAGTCGAGTTATTCCATTTTAAGAGTTCTGGAGTCTTCACCGCAGCATCGCTCAGCCGAACCTCTCTGAGCATGTGTTTCTGCAATGTGGAACTGATGAACGAGTCGGCAGGCCGCAAGCCACTGCCGAGTGAGGATAAAAGAATCCGCATGGGCTCGTTGTTGAATTGATGGACGTTGATCAGTTTCCGACATTGCTCGACGACGACGGCATAGTTTTCAACTGCGATTGCACATGCTATCATTGGGGATATGGATGAGCATTCGAGAACCGGGGCTTACAAATACATACTGATAATTGCGAGCCGGATAGTAACTTGCTTTTCTTTGCTTCGGTACCCATTCGACATTAGGATGTGACGCAAAACTTCATCGGCGAGCTCATGCTCTCCCCGTCTTGTTAATATGAATGCATACTGCGCGCCAAGGCAACCTTAAATACGCCTTATAGGATGGAGCAATCACCTCACCTGCATGAAAAGTCGCAACCAGTTTTCAAAGGAGACGCCGCGGAACGAGCCAACCTTCCCAGGTTGCTGACTATCATCTTTTGACTTACGTAGATGCTTGTCCCGTTCTGTATAAATCAGCCACGAAAGACACAAGGAAGTAGCGTGAGACGAACCGATAAGTTCTAACCTTGACGCCATTCTTTCCTCCTCTGTTTCGTTCTGGCGCTGCTGTCGTCGCCTGGGAAACATACCTCGGAAATCATTGTGCTGCCAAGTAATCAGCCAGTACAGGATACAAGAACTTGAAACACGTACCCTGCTCGTCAAGAACAAATTCCGCGTCTCCCTGAACATCTCTACGAGTTTCTCAGCTTCCAACATCCACTCCCTCACAGCTTCATCGCTACATTCCGCGCTCAGGATACTTGGCCACAGCTCTTCGATCCGTTTGTACCCGAGTAAGACCTCCTTCTCACGTTGTTCCTCGAGAGTCTGCAGGTCAGCCAAAGTAAGTCGGCCGTTCTTCGTGGCAGCCCTTCCTTTTGGTCGGACATGAGACTTCTCATCGAACAGGGAAGCACCAGGCTGAGAACTTGAGGGAGCGCCAGGGAGAGCCGTGCCTTCTGCTTGTCCTGGGCGGCGCTTCCTAGCATCAATGACTGGGTGGCGGATCACTCACGTAGTAAATTACGATTGTGTGAAAATAAATACCTTGGTAAACCAGTTCGAGGGCTTTTCTAGGCTCATCCATGATTTCATAAAGTTCTGCAAGCTTCATCTTGGCATCGGTATTTGAAGGGTCTGCATCGAGGACTTTACAACGGGTCAGCGCTTTGCGGTGACTCACAATGAACAATCAACGACAGACCCACCTTGCTTGTAAGCCTCAGATGCTTCACGTACGTCACCTTGCATTCGGCAACATGTAGCGATTTGCATAAGAACATACAGACTACTTGTCTATACAACCACCTTAGGAAAAATGCTGATGAATAGCGTGAATATGGCGTACCGCAGGGTCAGCGCCGAGGATTTCATAGATCGGACCTGCATCGGAATACATCTCCAGTTCGAAATAAGCGTCTGCAATTTCTCCGAACAAGGCAGCGTAATCTAACACATCCTGTGACAGAACGATATTGGCATGCATCTGGAGTACCGCAAATTTTTGAGTTCAACTCCACATTGCGGAGAATGTTCACCAACCTTGCCCTCATCAGGATCACCCATTTTGATCCGAGCTACTGCGAGTCGATGACGAGCATTTATGCCGAGTGGATAGAACCCAGGTTGAACGTCCCCCGCCCGATGCACAGGATCGGTTCCTTCTTGGCTAGGTACATCATACTCTCTGTCGTCTTCACACACGTCCCAGAACTTCTGAGTTGCTCTGCCCTGAAGCCAGCGACACCCTTTGCGAATTGTGTCTATCGCCCGTTCATATTCGTTCATTGTATTGTAAAGATCTGCGAGAACAAGCAATTCAATGAAACCAAACCTCGACTGTTCATTTTGAACTGGTATGGATGGATCCAGAGCGTGGCCAAGGGGGGTCAATGTTTGGTTATATTCTAGTGCATCCTGATAGAGGGAAGCGCAGAGAGCGAAATCGGAGAGCTCAATGAGAATCGGTCGGATCTCAGTGAGGACGATAACGTCGTGTGGGAAACGCTTGAGGATCGCCAAGAGAGAATGACGCGACTGATGAACCGAGACGGTGGCCTATGAGACCCAGTAAATAAACCCGACGACATGCTTACTGTTCGGAGGTCGCGCATCTCCCTAGCAAGGCTCGCGCGATCCCAGAGGGCGTCCACATTTTCTGGGTCAAGGCTGTACAATTTCGTGTAACAATACAATGCCTGCTGGTTAAATCCGAGGTCCCTGACGAGGTTCTCAACAACGAAAATTCGTTCCTTGGATCTGAAAGCTACCTGGATTGTCGGGCCAAACGTTCCCATTCCTCTGAGTCACGTTTAAGATGAGCGGCCATGATGCGAAGCTGAAGAGCCTTCTGGGGTTCGTTCTTATCCTCGTAACACTGTGCAAGAACAGTCCAAGCAGCGATGGCGCGTGGCTCGATACGAATGACCTCTTGCATCACTCGAATGGCTTCAGTGAGGTTGTTGTCGATGTAAGCCTGGTTCCCCTCTCCTATGAATGCTCGAACCTGATGCGAGAGTACAGGTCCAACTCTACGTTCGCGCTGCGTGATCATCATCCGCAATTTGGGACATGGAAGAATAGACTTGAACATAACATAACTTTACCTTTTTTCTCTTCCTCTTCCCGATCCCAGAAGCCTCCCGTAAATCATCCCGAAACAGGGCATCCTGGTCTTCAAGACGAATGTCCCACTCTCGCTGTAACACGCCCGCACTCGAGATGTCATCTGCGGTCCGAATGTTTCGAACGAGATGTCTGTACCAGATGTTAAGTAAATGCCATGCATGCCCATCAAGTTTAATACACTTACTCAAAATCTGCATCGACATCTGCATCCTCAGATGCATGAGTTTGATCATCCAGCTCCGATTCTTCGCTTTCAGAAGGTTCAGATTCAGATTCTTCACCCTCGTCCGTGTTGACGGAATCTGAGCCCGGGTCCGGATCATCACTTCGTTGGACCACTCGGCGATTGAGAATTTCTGATGGGGCGTCTTGGCCTGCAAACTGAAAGTGTTCGTCCCTGCCTAGGAGCGGCTCTCAACACATTGTAGGTTTGCTCACATGTATTGTGGTCGTCTAGCATTGTTACTTGAACCGTTGAACGGGAGAATCCCCGACTCCGTGAAGGAGGGCTTTTGTCTGCAGCAAACATCCAGATCTGACTATGTACAGATACACGAATACGGAGAGTACGACGACGACGGATACAAGGTGTGGTGTGGAGAAGAAGAAGGGAAGGATCTGTCCTTACTTACTACTTCTTGTGAATCGAGTGAGGTTCGGGCGATGCCGGAGGTAGTGGCGCGTGTGTGGTGATCACGTGGATGTTGAGCGTAGTTAGCTAATTACTTAAGTAAGTTTCTGTTATACCGTATGGCTGAATATATCATTTCTCCGAGTTAATGTTTAACTTGGGCATTTTTTTCGCTCGATATGAACCTGCCCCTGATTCACGGCCTGACCGGGACCGCCCATAGTATAAACCGGAAGTTGGGTGTGTGAATCTCACTCCCACCTCTGCCGTATGAGGCCGCCAACTTCCACTCGTACTTGACGTTGGGTTACGTTTCAGAGCAGGCTCGCCCAAGTCTTATCAGATAAGTGATTGACGGGAGAAGATGCCTACGAGCTACAATCCTGCCAGCCTTCATGGAGCCATCCCACCACCCTGACCACCGGGGCTGATTTACTTAGTGCGTGTTCGAACACCCTAGTAGCCACCTGCGGCTGGGCTACCCACGTTCGACTTCTCGAAAGGAATCAAATTCAAAGCTTGGCGGGCGAGCAGTGTGAGTTGAGTCGTGCGATGCTACTTTACGATTTCTCGGCTAACAGTTTCTCCCAGGAAGATACGTATCCGCCATTTTGACAACCCGTGGATCTCACAGCGCAGGTAAGTTGTTGTAATAATGGGCATCATGCATGCCGTTAGCATATTCCTCAATAAAAGGTCACAGAACATGTGCCGAGGTTTCGGGTGCGACCTTGAAACTTCCCTCACATCGAACGTATCGAATCACTGTCGCTCATGAGTGAGGGACGCGTACAGCCTTGGTCTTTGGGGGTGCAAAGTGGGCAGTCGGCTTTTATATTTCTTTCACACTGAGACTGATGTGAATTTCAAGTCCCCTCAACCGCCATGCATATTGTGGGCATTCTCACCACCATATTCCGCCTACTATATCGCTGGCATTTGTCCAAGTTCTGGTGGGAGGACACATGGGCCGCCTTGGCCCTTATATGTGACTTTGGCTGTCTCGTCAGTATTTGGTTACAAACAGTCCCGGACAACCGTTAGTTCCCTTAACATATGACGTTTGTGTGACTGAAAAACCGTGGCTTTCAGCATCTATAATTCCCCCGATAAATCTTGAAGCAAATTGGGTCCTGTCGCTCACCATCACTTCCATCCTATGGTAAGAGCGGCGAGAACGGGACCACGAACCAACTCTACATCTTTGACCATAGGTTCGCCCGAATGAGCATCCTGTGCTCGATTGTTCGGATCGCAACTCCGCCGCCAAAGTTACGGCTCATTGCGTATTGCATCGGTGGCATGTTCTTAATTTTGGAGGCAGGACTGCTAGCCCAGAAAATTTACATCTGTGTGGAGAACTTTTGCTGGTTCACAGACTCTGTGGCCATCGCGCAACTCGTCAGTGAGTGATCCTCTACTCATCCCCCCCCCCCGGACTTGCACCAACTTTGAACTGATACGGCCGTCGGAACTCCACAGCGGACT
>JBBPRI010000285.1:0-23779 GCA_038092955.1 Boletus pseudo-olivaceus | reverse complement strand
CCTAATCCACCTACAAATAAACGACCAGACCAAAAACACCGCCCATCGCTACACGATAACGCTGCCCCTCCCCCCCTCCCCCCCCAAAAAAAAAAAAAAAAAAAAAAAAAAAAGGACAAAAACAAACACGTACCGTCCGAATCCAGCTGGGGTTCCTCTTCCACATACCGATCTGCGTTGGACACGAGCTGACGCTTGGCGTACCTCTGACGAACCTCTTCAGCTTCTTCAGTGTCGAGGACGTCCGGTGCTTCGCCCTCTAGGACGAGTCGTTTCGTGAACTCGGCAGGGCGTCCGAAAGAAGGACCTCGTCCGCGAGCGCGAAGGTATTTACCGAGACCGCCTCTTGATTTGCCTCTGCCTCTACCACGTCCGCGAGGCTGGCTGTCTGAGGTGGAAGGACTGGCGTCCGCCATGATTGCGTTGGAAGTTGAATCAGGTGGCAATGCTAGCGCATGATGATAAACGCTTATGATACGCACAGGTTGGGGCACGTGATGCATACATAAACTGCACTTATAAAATTCATTCATTTCATGTACACGCCGAGTTGTATCTTTAGATTCGGGAGAGGGAAAGATGGAGACTCCACGAAAACGGCTTGATACAAGTGGGACTAAGACTGAGATGTACTAATGATACAGTAAGGAAAAATGAGAAAGGATAATGTATACAGTTGAACCTAAAGAACCACCAAGCGACCCCAAGTAGCCCGGAAAGAACACCACATGCCAGAAAAAGAAGAATAAGGCCCGCATGTAAGAGGATACGAATCAGTCATCGGATGGAATAAGACCCCGCGTCAGAATATCATACAAAAGAAAAAGAAATAAGCATATATGAATGAAGAGCCCAATGAAGAGCACAACCAGAGCGTTTTGAAGTTCGTCCTCGATAAGCTTCCATATGCGCAGGGGAAGAGATGGAAGGGGCGTAGAGGTAGGCGAGGGTGAGGGTGGCATGGGACGAACCACGTCAGGTGAGTCGCTCGATGGTGGTTGTAGGGTACGAGTTGGCCATGGCAGAAGTGCAGGATCTTCGAACACGAGTTTCCTCGGCGCCCGTGCTTCTTCACGTTGCTTATCGAGCCACCTGGAGAGGCAGTAGTTTGCATAGCCTGTCTGATCAAACATGGCGATGCCAGACTCAGTCTCATAGAATTCAGATCTGCGGATGCATTTGAGGGGCCGCGTGTCGGACCGTTCATCGCCTTCGAGAATTTGGAGGTCGGCGAGAAAGCCTGGGTAGTCTGCTAGACAATCCTCGTAGATGGACCGACAGTCTGCTTCGAGTGGGGGTTTTGGGGATATAGGACGCAAGTCGTCGTGGTCCTGCACCCGATTAAATAATGAACATCGCAACCAAAGAAAGGCGACGTACACGAATAACGAGACAGGGGCGTGCAGGAGAAAAAGTAGAATCCTTCCTGCTTCTTCCAAAGAAGCTCTTGGGTGATATGGTGACAGGCTGCTGATCAAAGCGAACCTTTTTCTGGGCATCCAGTCAGCTTACGTCTGCTCTTCAAACCATAGTCCCAAAATCACCTTCTGTGTTATAGAAGACGTGCTCGAGGTATTGTCACCGAGTTTTTGGGGTCGTTTTAGTGCAGCGAGAACACTGCGACCAAGAGCTAGCTTGCAAAGCTGAAGGGATGGACGGATTATGATGTCCAATGCCATCTTTGCATTCTTCAGATCCATATGCTTCGCCTTTCGAGCCAATCGGATATACTGTATAGAACGCCTGGAAGGGGAATCATAGATGATGCCAGGCTTGGCGTGCATCATAAACCGGGGCGGTTCGAGGGCGAAGGGGGGAAGGGGGGAGGGTGCGAAGTGAAGGAATGCCCGCTTGACGTATCGAGGAGATGGATACGTGGGCTGGCTCACAGGAAGGTGGCAGGGGATGAGTAGATACAGGACGAGGTTCGAGTATTTAACTCGCCGTCCTGTTGAGCACCACAAGAATATGCCAGCATGCGTGCATTGTGGTATTCTACAGTGGTCTGGATTGGGAAGCCATGCTCGAGCTCCATGAGGCTATTCATTCTTTGATAAAACCGTCAAGATTGACTCGATCCGAGTCCGAAACATACCGCTTTGACTGTGGACACGGATGAACGTGTCGACGGTGATGGCCGCTTTTGAGTGCCGCTTTGTTCACCGCCAAGGAAAGTCTCGCCGACAACTTGCGGTGATTACACGCAGTTGGATTGAATCTTGCACGTTCATGAATCCATACTCTAACGTGCAAGCCCGTTGCACGCGCGCTCCCCTACAGTGTAACTACCGCAAGATTGAACTGGTACAGCCCATGCCCATCGTACACATTCCACCACCGTTCCCAAGACTCCTTGTCTATCAGTCTAGGTCTTTCTAACCAACATCTAACAGAAACAAGACCCACAAGCCCACTGGATAACATAACGTCAACGTCAGGTCCGACCATCCTGCATTATCCCGTCAACTCGCATTTCAACCGGCGCCAGGGCCAAAGCTAATACCCACCACATGCCCTACTTTCCACATCCATATCACTTTCACTCATTGATTCCATTTCAGCCAAGAGCCTAGACTTTCTCGGCTTTATTGTTTTGCGCTTCCCCACGACCACGAAGCGCCGTCAGCGCCTCTTCTCTGAGTTTCTCTTCGTCGCCCCTCGTCAGCTCTTTATGTTTGATCATGAAAAAGCTGGCGACCGCCGCAACGGCAGCCAGACACGCATTGAGAATGAACACCAATTTGAATCCTGTTGTGTACCCGTGCGAGAGCACATAGCCGGCCATCGAAGATGTCAGTCCCAGTGGTGTGAGCTTGGATGCTGGCGTGCTCGGCCCAAGAATGGCAGGGTCATTGATGATGGCAGTAATCGCGGATGAGGAAAGCGAGAAGGAAGAAAGGTCGGTCCGGAGGGAATTGTTACTGCGAAGAACAACGATTTAGTTTCGTCGCCAGGAAAGTTTGGAGGGAAATGACCAACATCAACGTCGATCCAACAGCTAGAGCCAATGTTCCTCCCAACAGCCTGATGAACTGTTTGTGGTCCTCAGTAAAGAGTTGGTCACGCTGGGGAGCGCTTACGTTTCTGACGGCCGTCACCACAGACATGTCCCGTCTCGGAACGCTCGCTTGAGCTGCAACCGTGGTTGTTTGCAGAGTCTAGGGGAACATATGTATGAGTTCATGATAATCCTATTCCAAACCTTAGTGGGAGTCTTACTTGGCCGGCACCCATGCCCGAGAGTAACATATAAACCACAAGGAGTGCTTTATTTGAAGATGCCGTGAATGTAGACAAACAACCACATCCCACGGCCCATGCGCTGAATCCAACATAGATGCTAGTCTAGTTGTGGGGGAATTGAAGATGATCGCATTAGCCGTTCGAAGAGGACACATCGGTGCATTACACACCCGGTATTTCCCCGTCTTACTCACGATCAAGCCCTTTTCATGCGGGTATGATGATCAGCAGTGACCCTAATATCACAAAAGATGCATACCGTGGTCCAACTTGCAAACGATTGGCTAACGAGCACGGGAAGTAAGAACACCCCTGACCGGATCGGAGAATACCCCAGTGCAACTTGGAAAAACTGCGGCAGGTAGTACAGCGAAGAGAAAAACACGAAACCGCTGCGATGAAGCCATCAGAATAAGAGATCGGTGGACTATCATACAGAACAGCCATACTTGATGAACATGGTGATATATACACCTGTTACAGTGATGTGTTTGAAGATGTACACTAACCATGGAAATCACTGATCAGTCGAGCCTCGGCAACATACAAAAGATATCACTTACTGGGAACAATCGGCAAACGCGCGCCTTTCCATTCCCATAGGCAAAACAGAGAAATGACGAGGACTCCGGAGCACAGCGACCCGAGAACGATGGGCGAATGCCATGGGAACGTGACACCACCCTGGGTGCTATGTTAATGATGATTAAATCAGACGATCTGCAATCGCGTACCCAAATGAGCGGCAAAAGAATGAGAACAGATCCAACAAGCATTAGAACAGCGCCAAGGTAATCTGCCGCCAAAAGCTTCCTGCATGGTGTGAGAGTCGACGAAAGGTGGTAATTTGAGACCTACTTCTTCACATCGCCCTCCACTGGCTTGAGTGGAAGTACAAGGATAACAACACAGATGGCAAACAACGACATTGGGAGATTGGCCCAGAAACACCACTGCCCCATGATGAATAAATGTATACCGAAAATAAAATAAAGAAAAACATACTCTCCAAGACACTTTTTGGGCCAGAGCACCACCAATCAGGGGTCCTATAGCATAACCTAGAGCGATAGCTCCGGCGATGATACCCTGATATTTACCTCTGAGAAAGAACCGTTTACTTTATGACACATAAACCACGCAGAAATGCAAAGAACGTACCTATCCCGAAGGCTGACGATATCGGAGACGACGATTTGTGCCATACTCTGAAGACCGCCACCCCCTGCACCACCGAAACCCCGAAAGATGATCAACTGTGTAATGGACGTCGAGAAACCTGCAGCCAAGTTTCCCGCCATGTATACCACCATGGCTACGCAAAGCGCTGATTTGCGACCAAAAATGTCACTGAATCGACCGTACAGTGGTTGGAAGCTCGTTGAGGTAAGCATGTAGGCAGATGGCACCCATGATGCAACAGACCCGGCATTGAACGAGGTGGATATAGTGGGCATAGCCGTTGCTATAATGACGGAGTCAAGCGCAGAGATAGCGGCGCACAGAGCAAGGCCCGCGAACACGGGGAGAATTTTCCTGAACGGGAGAAGGTTCGTCTGATCCGTGAGCTGTAATGGACTCTCGCCGACTGATCTCTTTGGACCATCGGCCGTTTGAGTCGTGAGTGTGGAAATGGGATGTGATGAGGGCAGCTCATCAAAGCCCTCTGATCTGACGCAGGGTATGTCACTGGGTGAGTGGTCTGTTGCCAAGGATTCCGTGTCATCGTCTCCGGACGTAGCTGAGCCCACGTTTGGAGGACGTTCCGGTTTAATGTCCGTAAAACCAGGCATGGTGGTAGCGCTGGCTGCACCACTCAAAGTTGGGTGCGCGGAGATCCCATCTTGATGGGTGACTTCTGTCATGGAAAACTCGGAGCTGACGCAAAAAAAAAATTCAGGGAGAGGATGTCTGACAACAACCGCAAACCGAAGCAGGGGTATATGTGAGAAGGGAACACCGGGTCGAGCGAGTCGCCCGTACTCACCATCACGTTTATGTACTCTCGACCACTGTGGCGACTCCATTGGTTTCCCCGGTCGTTTACTGCGCACACGTTGCGATGCTTGTGATCAGACATTGCCAAGCAGATACAAGGGCGTGTCTTCCCGTCTTTGTCGATTAAAATGTAACATTTGGTTGATTCTCGACCCACAGAAGCATAGCAGCGGTCACTTCGCCTAGCCTGCAGTTCTTGGCGTCTCGATCCGCGAAGAACGGTTGCTCTATGCATTCAACCTACTTCCTCGGCGCGCGACTTTGGCGTGGTTCTACTCCCCGAACCTACACATATTGTGAGTTGATTGCCTCGAAAACCGAGATTATTACCTCAGAGAGGTTTGTGGCGTCGATGACACTATGCTGTGTTCTCCATACGAACGAACAAGGTGTTGATGTTTTCCGAGGTGTGGGCCGCCATCCGCGGACAGCCAAGGCAGGCATACAGGCATTGTAGAAGCCAAGGAAAACATCCAAAGTCTAGAACAACCTAGGAACGACAGTATTCCGAAGCCTGCAATCGTCATACTCGGAATGTAAGACATCGGCTCGAAAAACGAGGGACCTACCAAGCACTGTAACCCTTTCGTAGGTAAAAAGCCTGGGCACAATCTCAAAACAGTAGAGACAACGTCGTGCATGGCAGTCGGGCGGCGTCTAGCAACTCTCGGGAAGAGTACGGGTACTGAGGATCAGCATAAACGAGCCGGGAAAGTGAGCTGCTATCCAGTTCGAGTTGATCCGATGGTGTCAAGCCTATTGTATGATCGCGAAAAAGAGCCCTGGCAGTACTATTCCGTGCATTTCAAACACTGACATGTGGTTGAAGGAGATGGATGAAACGATAAGGGGGAGCTGGTGGGTAGTTACAAAGAAAGGAATTACGAGTATTGTGAGTAATTAGGGTGTGTGTGGGCGAAAGCCAAGGTGCGAGGGTGGGTTGAGCACCGAGCAGAAGAAACGCTCTCGCTGCGACGGACGAATGTGGGCGGGCGCGAAAGAGAGACGACGGAGAATGCAGCGTCGACGGCGGGACGCTGGAAGGGCCACTTCGCTTATTCTTGCCTCGCGCCGGGTGGCCCAAAATTGATTCGCCAGGTTCACATTTTGTAAAACCTCTTCGGTGCCCACACAGGTTCATAGCATCCATGACACAGCGGGCCCGGGTTGGGCGAGATAGTTCAAACCTGAACGGCTCGCTGTCACAATCGACGATACTGTAGCTCGGGCTCAGCACTCAGTTGGTACAGTAGCCCTCGAGAGCAAACCGTCTCATCTTGCACCCGCCCCAATGAAGCCCTTCTTGAATAATCGTTTTCCTCACTCGTAGGGGCGCAGAGAGTGGTCGTGTTTGAAGAAGACTGTTGGTACTTTCTGATTTCTCCCGCAGGATCATGTCACGGCGGTAAAGCGCGCTCTCAGGCTCTCAGGGGAGTACCATACTATCATAGGTCCTGTACAGATGGTTTTCGTTGTCGCCGTGGGAAGTGCTTTCCTGGAATGCTCATTTCGGAGCAGATGTCCGGGACTCCGAAGTCCGAACCGCCGGGGGCCCAATTGTCCATCGCAGCATAATGTTACAGATCGACAACCTAGGGGGGCCCTCTGAAAAATTTAGTTGGATACATAACGCGCCACCGGCTCGCTCAAGTAAATACTTCTGCTGTGAAGATGGACAAGCATCGATGGTGCTCAGACGCTCAAATGCGTCGGACAGGAAATTCATAAAGTATGTAGTCCACACTCCAGACTTCACCTCCCTCTGGCAGTAGCTGCTCCTTGGGCCCAAATCCACGCCCTCATTTAGTCGCCATCAAGCTCGGCTTCGAGTCTGTCTCGACTGGTACGCTGCACCCGTAGAATCAAGTACTCCTGCTCCAATTCCCATTGCTTGTGGTCAGTAGTGTCGTGCATTGCATCGGGTGATGTCACTAGCTACCTGACCGAATGTACCAGTGATTCAGACTGGGACCCACCCGGTTTTGACGTGATGCTTCCAGTTTCCCAACTACGGAAGCGCACCAATCACCATTTGTTGCACTAGAAGGTATGTCCTTCGGGGTCTAAAACGGACACTTGGTGGACAATCGCTATCCAAGAGGGCATGGAAACGGTGAGATTGCACGAGGGGCACATGGGGCAAGTCGGAACTGATGTCGGAAACTCCCAGGGGCTTTCTCTCAGAGACTAGAGTCACGGCAGAAATCGCCGACCCATAACTTGGCGCATGGGCTCGAATACCTGACAAACACCTGCGTCTCTGATCTCCCTGGACCCCGGCCATTTGGAAACAGGCGGCCTGGGGTGCGGAACCCGCGCAGTGTGTTGGAACCTCGACTTGAATCTTCAAGATGCCACAATCAATTATCCCGGGATGAGTTTTTGTTTGTTTATACACAGTCCCCTTGGAACTCTCGCGAGATAATCAGTATCTATACCGCTAACTGGGGATGGTAATCTCCACAACCTAGTGCCTGGCGTAGATTCACCCGCGTGCTGCAGTGACAGTACCTGTTTCAAGCATGTGAACTTCGAAGGACACGCCATGGTTTCGTTTGCTTCCATTCGATCGGTTCCTTTCCACCTGAATGGGTCATGGACGCCCACTCTGCTCGTTTGGAAGAAAAATATAAAGCTTCGGGGAAGAGGGCGCACCAGACTAGCCCCTGTTTCCCGTCTGCGTGCCGCCCTCTTCTTCCCCTTCATCCGGTAGCTTATCCATGATGTCCATCCACTCAGTCGGCAAGGAAGTTAGGGACAACTACTACGTGCAGACCCTTAACATGGACACTGCACCTGCACCTGCACCTGCGCCTGCACCACAGATGGTGCCGTACCAGAGGACGTACGCCAACCTTGTGCGTGGCGTTTACCAAGTGTGGACATATTTGCCTTGTTCTCAGACGATTGATCTTGTAGGCACCTCTGGGCATGCTTGCCTACGGAACGGTTATTCTGTGCTCATCAATCTTGACTCTCCACGCCGGAAATGTCTACACACCTAACTTGGTTCTCGTCTTCGCGACGTTGTATGTATCGATTGAGTTTTCCCCCTTTAATCGGCCGCTTAGTTCTTGACAGCTACGGGGGTATCTCACAAACGCTCGTCGGCATGTGGGAAATGTTCCTTGGGTGAGTGTACTTCGAGGTGACCGCCGAGGATTGATCTAACGTTTGTCAAACAGCAACACCTTCAGCGCGTAAGCTAACAGCCCGGTAAACTGTCTCGGGTAACGTATAATAATTCCCTTCCAGTACCGCCTTCACTACCTACGGTGGCTTCAACTTCAGTTATGGTGCCCTCTACCTGCCACAGATCGGTATAGCGTGGGTGTCTGTGATGTATTGTGGTTGTATTCCTCGCTGACGATAGTGGCAGTGCAGCGTATAGTGTCGACGGCGTCCCGACGCAAGAGTTTTACAGCGCAATTGGTATCTACCTCGGCATCTGGTGGTAAGTATACCTTGTATCACCTTCACTAGAGAAGATTATTCACCTCTCGTGTTACAGCTTGATTACATTGCTATTTGCGTAAGTATAAATGGTCGCAGGGTCCGTGCCTAAGTATGTTCAACGTTGGCAATGTTTACAGCATTGGTGCTTTGCGTACCACCTTTCCGACTGTCTGCACGCTCGGCTTTACCGCCGTCTCTCTTGCTTGCCTGTCCGCCAACGCTTTCATGGGTAAGGAGCCAGTGTTCTAGTTTTGTCCGACGAAATGTCTGACATGACGGTCCAACCAAAAATAGGTAACCCTCACGTCGCAACAGCTGGTGGTGCCTTTGGTATCATTGCTGCATTCGGCGCATACTACGCTACTATGTCTATGTTCTGGACCCAGACGACAACGCTCTCCTTCATTCGTTTACCGCTACTTGTGGTGGCACCTTCGAATGCCTAGTAAGGAGAGAAGTGCAAGCGTCAATACTCATTTAGTTACCCATTTTCAATTTATCATTATTATTTTCTCAGCGAACTGAGGTCTGACATTCGTCAAGATATAATAGAAAGCATTGGCTTCTCGCTAAGCGGGGGATCGAACGTTGGGGTTTTGCACCATTGGATTTGCAGTGGTTTACTCTGAGTCGATTTCTACGACGATAGCGATCTCGTCGTCATTCGTCGACCGTCCTTTGGACATGACATTTTCCGGGTAGCCCTTCAAAGTTGCTAACCTTTGTTCGAGTGCAAAGGTGGGTCCACAATGGGATATGCAGGTTACCAGCGAGTTGGAGAGGATCTCAGGCTGTTTTCTGTGACTCATACCATCATCATCACTCATTGCACTGTACATCGTGCAATAGAAACGTGTTAGTGTACAAGTATGTGGTGCGAAACGACATATGGCCAACCCCTTGAGTACTACCTTCAACCTTTTCTGCCGCCCGGAAAGTGCTGAGCCACTCATTCGTCCTTGAGGTGGAACAGATCACCTAGCCTTTCCCAAACTTGTGCGCGTGCCGCCAAAATTCTGACCTTCGATGCCGTTGTACAGGTGTGGCAGCGTTGCACCTTCTCGCCTCCAAAATTCAAAAGCGAGTATTTAAGCAGCGCGAGCGGATCTGTAGAGTGTAAAAACCTGTCGCGGATGTCATTCAACCACACTTCCGCCGCAGTACATTCAACCCGGCTCCCAGGAGGCACATGGCGAAGTTCTCCCGTCTTTACACACCCGCGCAACATGTCTGTGAATTCTGCCTTCCCAAGAAGGAGGCACCGAAAATCCTTCGCAGAAAGTAATCCCCACTGGGCGGTACGTTTTGTGGGATTTTGATTGGGTACAGACGGGTCCGCGCGCATCTTATCCCAATCGTCTAGAATGGAAAGACGCGAAAGATGATAGAAGGCGGCAGGTAGAATACTAGGGATGTCGAATTGATGGGCGAGTTGGATGGCAGATGCTGGCTCGGGAAAGTAGTCGTCAATACGTTGCACGACCGAGTCCTTCGCATTGAACTCGATGTCGCCCTCTAGTTTGTCCCAGTCCTTTAATGTCTGGGGCCAGTCAGATTCGAGGTGCCCCACAATCTGCTCACGCATGCGATCGATCCCATACTTTCTCGACAGTTCGAGGATTGGAGTGATGAGCGCAGGGTAATGAGGGCTGCGAGGTGTCCATGGCAAGGTGCTGAACGACATCCCATCAGCCATCATCGACGTGCTCCGGCGTGACAGGGTGCTAGTGTGATCACCTTTGGTAATAGAATATTTTGAGGACAGATTCGAGGTGATTGGCATTATCCGGCATATGAATGAGAGGCACTCCATCATAAAAGTGGTCACCATCGCTGTTCCTTATCGTGCTAGATGGGCTGCAGACGCCAAACATATCCGAAAGAACCGAGGAGTGGCTGGATAGGACTGATTTGTGGACACGGAAAAGTAATGCAGGTTGGTCTGGCCGTGGTGCCAGGAGGACGACGTTCCCGTCAATAAAATAGAGGGATTCATGCCTCTCCCTCAGCTGAACGCCGCCGTTACTCATGAACGTTAGAGTAGAGAGGTAGTAGAGCAGGTGAGGGGGTTAGGTTTACATAAGGTTTAGGCAGTTGAGTTTCTGCGCTGTTGGCAGCATCATCCTGGGAATTTCAAGTTCTTATCTTCTTCTGGGTTCCAGTATCTTCCTCCGACCCATTGATCCACCTACGTCAAGCTACTAGTGTTCGGTAGACTTTGCCTAACCATATGCGCCTCGTCGCAGTAGAATAAATGAAGCATATATGCTCCCCTTGAGATAGGTTGTTGCCGCTCCACGCGTTCGGGAGTCACGGGCCAGTGGCTTCCTACTCCGCCACCCTTCGCAGATCCCATAAAACCTTCTCATTCCCGCTGGTTCTGAGGAGTTCCGAGTTTACAGTCACTGGTCCTAGCAGGTTATCGGCTAATTACGCTCGCTGGCGTCGGCCAACACATGCATCCGCAGCGAAATTTCCGCGACTCACTAATAATATCCATCTGTCGGTCCGCTGAACCTCTGCCACTACGCCTCTGTACTCTCGTCCTATCATCCGGCCGACTTCTTGATTCACCGAGCGCTGCGGGGGCCGCGTGGTCGACCTGATTGGAACAACAGTTGAAACGTTGACGACCGGTCTTGGGCGCAATGCAAGTCAGTTGAGCGCTGATGGGCTAATCCACGAGACCCGCGTTAGCCACGTAGGTCGAGTCACGCCTGGATCCTCCCAGTCGTTCGGGTCGTTGGTCTTCTGACCCAATCGACAATTCCAATTCTCGTCACCATCACTTACAAACTTATCCGTCCAACCAAGGCGATTTCGTTGGTCATTCCTGCGTTATCTCTTCTCTTATTATGCGACCACGCTACGTGGCGTTCATATTAATGCTCCTGTGTTGTTACGTCCCTGAGGATGTTCCGGTCACCAGACCTGGATACGCCATTTATAAGAGGTTCTACAGAGAACGATCAGAAGTCGATGATAAGCGGTTATATATGGGGGACTTGCAGGGACCCCTCCCCCCACTACTACCTTGCCTTGCGTCCCAACCAGCTTTTACAGTCGCGTTGCAGCAGAACATGCATGTTTCTGCTCTTCACGACTGACATCCTAGTGTGCGCAAGCCACGGAACGGCATCGCGTCCTTGTGTCGACCGACGTTCACGCGCCTGCAGGAGGCTGGGCCAATCCCGGGGCACACATTATACGGATGAGCACTTTATCGTCGCGCCAGTTTCGGCATCCCGATGAACCGAGATGCCGATTCAGGCAACGACGATTGAGTGCTCCACACCGTTGCGGGGGGGCGGGGGATACTTGGGTCATTCAGGGTAGTTCGCGCGGCACGACGTTGACGTGTTCGAGAAAGCGCTCGCACGCGCGTCACGAGGTAATGCTCCCAAGCCTCTCTCGCACTCGTCGTCGCTAAAGCATCCACGAGACCATACAGGAGGCTCACCCCAGCTCGGGATCGACGATCTTGGCGTCCTACTCCCGTCGGAAGGGCCCACGGAAACACGCCGATACGAGGAATGTTGTGTCGTAGGCGCGTTGAAGAGTCAAAAGGCGGACGCGAACAGGGCGATCCATTCTCGTAAATCGTCCTCTCGTCTCCTACCTGACCGGACAGAACGCGCGGGAGAGTCATGGGCAGTCAGCAAGAAGCTTCGACGAACGCCCAGAGCCGTTCTATCCGTAACATGGGGGGGGGGGCAACTGATCCCTTGGCTTGGTCCGATATCTGTGCGAAACGTTCGCGCGTCTTTGGATCTATAACTAGTCGACGTCCCTCCAGCGTGGAACCGGACCTACATGTACTACTCACCGACAAAGTAAACGAGTTGGGGAGCACGCGGTGACTTGGGTAGTGTGTGTCGGCACCATCGAATGAACCAACGCTGTTGAACAGCAACTCATCACTGGGCACAGTACACGTCGCACAGGAATTAGGGCAGCGGTTCGCGGCAGAAAAAAGGCCAACGAAATATATGTAGCTCTAACCGCGCACACCCGAAATGACTTGCAATATTTGTACTTTCGTTTGGGGTCTCCTCGACTGTTGCCGACCGCGTCCCGGCGACCCAACTCCCTCTGAACCGCGCCTTAGACTAGAAATTGAAGGCGCAGACTTGAACGTGAACATGGATTCTGCACCAAATCAGTCGCTGGCGGCGATATAATTCCCGAGATATGTCAACGGTCCATAATGATGGGGCGATGATCGCATGTATGTATGCATGACGTACAATCATATCAAGTAATGAGTAGCATTGGGGTTAGGGAGGGAGGGAGGGGGGGGGGGTAACGTCCTTGAAAGCAAGAGCGAAAATGATCAATGTCCAAAGTGTCACTCTGAGGGAACGTGAGTGTGGGTGGGCTCGGCAGAATCGCCGACGTGAGAGTGAGAGACGACAAGCACAAAAAAAAAAAAAAAAAAAAAAAAAGAACAACAATGGGTGGGTGAGATAACGATAAGCGGATATATCTGCACGACGCGATCGCCAGTCAGCGCAAGCCCAGTCACAATGCGGTGAAAAGGTGAGGGAAAACTTACATGCAAGATAGGACAGCTATATATACCTATAGAAAATAGCCGATGGACCGAGGCGTTCACGAAGCGTTCCCGCCCGGTTGTTCGACTGAACCGGGCTTGGTCTCCGATTGCGCCAACGGACTCGGTCGCGCAGGCGCCGCAGTCAGCGGTGTCCCCGCCCCCGGCATCCCACCCAACCCTGCCGCGTCTAACAACGCCGCATTCGACGCGTTCGACACCGTCCTCGAATGCACTACCCCCTCCGACCCGGCCACCGAGTCACGATACATCGACGACACCGACCGATCCGAAAAATACGCGGCCGTCGAAGAAGGACCCATCACGTCGTCCACGATTCGAGTCAGATCAAGATCAAGATTATCCCTGTTGGCGAGCGGGTCCATGAGACGTGTGCCTTCGTGAGGTGGGGGCCAGATGTCTTCTCTGAATGCCGAACCGGTCTCGGACCACCGCGAGGGTCCCGTGAGGGTGCGTGGCATGCCGGATGTTCCTATTCCCGCCATCAACGCGCGGTCGCTGCCATCCCTGTTATCCCTCACGTCCCAGGGTGTCTCGTAGTCGGTGTACCTGTGCGGGGGGCGTTGGAGACCGACGTCGACGAGGTCTTCGCCGTCGAGCAGGGTCGCTCTCGAATGGATTTGTTTTCGTTTGAGCGTGACCGCATCCAAAAAGTTGAGCCTCTTGAAACGTTTCCGACGAGCGCAAAAGGCGAGGGAGAGAAGGATGATGAGGACGGCTGTTCCGCCCGCTGCGGAACCACCGATGATGGCTGCACGACTGCTTGAGGAGGGACCTGACGGTGCGGGTATCGTGCTCGGAAAAGAGGTTTGGGTCTGTGTGAGATGAGATGCAGGCCGGGGATGTCGATCGGGAGAGGAAACGTACGGCAACTAGAGATCCATTGACATAGGTGGTGTACGAGGATGTGATGGTGGTTGGTATTCCCTGTTGCGATGATGATGTTGTGGGAGGCTGGGTAGTGGTTGAAGGTGGTACAGATGAGGATGGCGAGGCTGTAGACGACGTGGCAGACAGAGGAACGGATGAAGAAGAAGTTGGGGTGAGAGTGCTCGTACTCGGGACACTATTACTGCCTGATTGTGACGATGGGGTGGACTGTGATTGTGATGTACTGCGGCGGGGTGATGTGTGTATTAGAAAGAGTATGAAACAGAGGTGCTAGACGTTACCTTGTCGTTCCGGGCGAGGTTGTGGTGGGGCCGGCAGATTCCGATGACTGAGGCAAGGTCACGACGGCGCCGCTCGTCGGCAGTGAGGAGAGTCCCAACGCCGTGTCCGTCGCAGTTGCCAAACTCGATGTCTAAGGAGAGATGTAAAAAAATTGTACAAATCAGGACCATGCTCATTCCAAAGTACAGCATGTCGCAAGAGGCTCGGCAAGGGAAACGCCTAGCACGGACTCGAAGTCTCGGAACTCACTGAAATGTTGGGAACATCGGAACTGGTGGTCACATCACTGGAGCTTGACGTCGCTGCTCCACTAGAACTTGGGGCGGACTGACGAGGAAAGTGCTGATGGGACATGTGAAGACGCGCTTTGATCTGTAAGAACGGGAATGTTGCGAGAACAGGCGAGCGGCATTCAAAGAACAAGTCCAAGTCGAGGAAGAGGTCGTGAAAAAAACTGAGGACGACGACGACGAGAAGGGGTCCCGACGACGGCTGCGCAAAAGATATCAGGGAGACAGTGTCGAGCACAACGATGGGATACGGAAAGCCGGACAACCGCGACCGAGGGTATCCTCCATTTGGAAATTTCCCGTGCTGGGAAGTACTCTAGTCATCACTTTTACCTTTACTTGTCGTGTGTGTCGGAGAAGTTATATGAGTGAAATTTGGAGGCTGTTGTTAACCCGATCCTCGAAATAAACCCGCTAGCCAACGGAAAAGTTCACAGACATAACTTTTCTCGTACACTGGGAAAATTGGACAGATATGTACAAGGCAGATCACGATGTGTACATGATTCGCGCCAAAATATCGACGAATTGAAGACCTCTGAATTCTCCCCCAGGCGTGATACAAGTCATCCTATTTGAAGTCAAAGGTTGACGTCCGTTTCCATACTATAATAGGATGTTGCCAACCAACGAAACCCCAAAATTAAACCAAGACATGACTCACTCAAATAAACGTGTGGTGTCTTCTTCAACCAACCCTTTCCCCTCCACGCCGCCGTCGACGACGACGACGACGACGACGACGGCCACGGATTGGATCTCGCTCAAAATGTTCTGGAGAAAGCAGGCCACAGGGTACAGTGTCGTCCCCACCGACCCGCAGCCGGTGCGCTCGTGGATGCCACACGTGAAACGGCGCCGGGGTCGGAGCGTGCATGCCACTACCCTCCGTCGACTCCTTTTCTGTCTCGCATGCATTCCGATCCTCGTCCTCTTCGCCATCCTCTGCCAGGGCATCCCCCCGTCCTACAACGACGTCCGAACCTTTGAACGACGCCTCCCTCAACACTCCGTCGCCGCCCTGACTCGCCTCAACGACCGTCCAGCGCGCTATATCAGATTCCCAGGCCACCTATGGGGACACGGCCTAAACAACATCCTTCAGGAAGCGTGCGTATCGCCTTCCAATTCTCTCTCCGTCGTCCCTAACGGATCGATGCCAGATTGCTCATGTCCTACCTCGCTTATGTCTCCAACATTTCTTTCGTCTTCGAAGACTATACCTGGTCGCATGTACCCCTTCCGTGGACGATATACGGCCTTGCGCTCCGTCCGACACGGATACCCATCAACGCCATCATATCCGGCCCCACTGCAGGCGGTCCCATGCCTGAAGCATCCCAATCCCCCCTCGCAGTCAGCGCCGAATTCTACGAACGCGTCTGCTCCGGTCCAGACATCACCCCCTACGTCCTCAGCTCCGCTAACGCCCCCAACGACGCAGATGGCACTGTCGTGATCGACTGGTGGCAAAACCAGCTCGCCCACATCGACGCACAATGCATCGAGATCAATTCGTCTGCGCACGACTTGTTCGATCGATTGTAAGTAGCTTCCCCTCCCTCTCTTGTTCTCTCTCGCTCGACGTGCCGCCCCACGTAACTCACCCCCACCTCAGCCTCTTTGGCGGACCGCGCGTCCTGTCCCTCTTCGACCCCCTCGCAGCCTCCCCCATCCTCCGCAACTTCTTTTGGTCTCCTCTCGTCCAATCCGCCATCGCACGCAACTTTGCCCTCCTCCAACCCCGCTCCGCCAAGGACATGTTCGCATCGGACCCCAACAAAGCCACCTTTGACGGCCTCGTCGCCGTCCATCTCCGACGCGGTGACTTTACCCGCCACTGCCCCAACCTCGCCAAGTGGGGTGCCGACTACATGGGCATCAACCAACACCCCTCGCTCGTCGACCGCTTCGACCCGCGCCCGCTGCTCGACGACCCCACCGCCAAGGAAGCGTACTACCTCGAGCACTGCCTCCCGACGACGGCCCAGCTGGTTGCGCGGCTGCACGAGATTCGGGCGCAGCACCCGGGGCTGAGGCGGGTGTACGTACTCTCCAACGACTGGGCCTGGGCGCTGAGGGAGCTCAAGGACCCGCTCGAAAAGGACGGATGGTCCGACTTGGTGAGTACGGCGGACATGCGGCTCGATGCGGAACAGTACCACGTCTCGATGGCAGTCGATATGGCGATTGCGGAGAGAGCGGAGGTGTTTGTTGGGAATGGCGTACGTTCTCCT
The DNA here is from genome assembly GCA_038092955.1 of Boletus pseudo-olivaceus. Classification (NCBI taxonomy): domain Eukaryota; kingdom Fungi; phylum Basidiomycota; class Agaricomycetes; order Boletales; family Boletaceae; genus Boletus; species Boletus pseudo-olivaceus. The sequence continues at coordinate 6,809 of JBBPRI010000285.1, read as the reverse complement.
CTTTTCTTTTTGTTTTTTCGCATGCATTGACGTTGGCGTCGTTGTATTGACTATGCTCGTCCTCCCCCCCTCCTCCAGTTTTCGAGTCTGTCGTCCAACGTGGTCATGTTGCGATTAGCAAAAGGAATGGATCCATTGAGCAATCGATTTTTGTAGACTGGCACGACCGCAGGATCGGTTCGTTTACCTACACCATGCAAGTACAGACAGACATCGCATTTTTTTTCCCCTCTCCCTTTGTATCCTATGCCCCCCCCTGCCCGCGCCATGCACTACGGACGCTCGTACGCCTTTTTAGCATCATTCACACCAACGTGATTGGTTATAACATTAGGAGACTCTCCATCGTAATCTATCATAATCTCCGTCCTCTCACCTACGAAAAAGAAGAAGTGAACGCGACGTCGTGGAAAGAAAAAGAGGGCGCTCATCGGAACCGACTCGGTCTCCACGGATCATCCCCTGTGAAAACTTGCTATGCTGATTTCAGTTTATTTCTGTTTGTGCACGCCCGGTCATAAACCCGACGAAATATCTATGACCGGGTGTGTCCATTTCTGTAATGATATGATTTGGCAATGAAATGTTACAGATTCACTTGTCGGCGTGATCCGCGCATATAGCCAGGTAGAACTTAAGTACTAAGTGTTGCGTCTTGGTAGCGTTGTCGGTGTCCTTCCACTCACAATGTCCACAAGAGACGCAATCCGGGAATTCCTTCAGAATGAATTTATCATCGAGGTACCACTCAAATACGACGAAGTATATCGCTTTACATTCACCCCTGACTTTGTCGGCCCATTGGTAACTCCTTCTCTCCCTCGCGATAGGCTCACTGCCAGTGTTCTAACCCATCTGATTACAGTCCATCGTGCTCAGACCGTCGCCCCAGTTCCAAAGGCCCGGAACATCCTCTGATGCCGAGACAACAGCTCTCCACATCAATATGGGCTTGCCGGCTAAGGGTAAAGGGCCCGCTATCTCTGCTAGCGGGCACGGCCTTCCTTGGGCTGATGCTAAGGATCATCGTATGTACTGATCATCCAATGACTTATCTCATCAAACTAATCACACACAGTTGTACTACTCGATAACCTTGAAGTGGTGAGTACTTCAAGCCATACATTCAGACAATCAATGCCAACTTTTTATCATAGCAGGCTGTACCTACATCCAAAGATACCACAGAACAACTGCAGGTATTGCCTAGTAAAACCAATGTTGTTAAAGATCCAGGTATGTCGCTCTTCTAAGATCGCCTTTTTTGATCACCAAATTAAAACCAAGCAATTTAATCATTTGCAGTCGTTGTTGATGACAGCGTGACTGAGTCCGAAGACGATGACGAATATCTTGAGTATCTACGAGAGCTTCAAGTGGTGAGTATATTGTTTCAAATTTGTCTCAATCCCTCTAGCATTTTCCTGTAGCATGGCCATGGCAGACCTTTCAAGAGGGCCAGATGCTAAGTGGGACTCGATCAGGTTATTTGTGTTTGCCTGCGTAGATAAGCAAATCCGAATATACTCCTTTTGCTACCCCGTGCCTTCTTACTCAGTGTATTGGATGCAACGTGTGCGGCGTGCGCCCAGTGCAGAACTGCCACCTACAGCAACCCTACCCAACTTGTTCTTACCCTCGCTGCATCTGAGTCCATGCAGGAAGCTGCCCAAGGCGTCCTCTGGACGTGTGTATGTCAAAAATTCGGTTTTGGCCAGCCGCACAAAGTCTCAAAAGCAACATGGTATCGCCATCTTGCGCTTGCCAGCAACGCAGAAGAAAAGGCGCGCATCCTTGCCTCACAGCATCCCTTGGGTTCTCGACGTCAAGCTGCTCAAGCATTGCGTTCACATCAACCTGACATACACCCAAGTAGTGCCGCAAATGATCGCATTCGATCTCGCTCACCCGACAATCCCAATGATCAGCCAGTGCAAAAACGTGCAAGACATATTGCTCCAGAGGTACGAAAAAACTTATTCTTTCCACTACGCAGTCCTTAACTGAACTGGTTACAGAGTCTTGAGGATATTGCGCTAAATGACGATGACGATTCCGAGTCTGCGAGCCAGCCGCATCATCTCCCATCTCCATCTCCAACCCATGATTCTCCGACACCTGCCTCTGTACCAGCATCCCCTGGCCCTGGATCCCCATTCTTTCCCTCTCGTCATGGTTCCCCATACCTTCCACCATCTCACCGATCCTCACCCGACTTACCAATCCGTTTTTCCGAGTCTCCGCCATCTCGCAGCCCTACACCAGAGCATTCTCCATTGGAATCACCTTCCTCAGAGTACGACATCGACTTCGAGCACAGGAAACTCCTTGAAATCAGCATTGATGACCTTGTTCGCTCTGCGGTCCTCCCAAAAATCAAGACCGAGTTGCAATTCATTACTTTAATCCAACAAGCTTCACTCGACGACGCTACCACCAATCTCTCAAAGGAAGCCATCCATCGTCTTCGAGATCCTGTGCAGGGTCCAATAACCCTTGAGAACAACGGTGTTCGCCATAGTATCGCTATGTACTTGGTACTCGAGCATTCATCCCAGCATTCATACGATCAAATCTGTCGGTCGACCCGAGCCAACTTTCCTGAATCACCCACCATCTACAATCTTCTCAGCTTCTATGCCGTTGAAAAAAAGATCGCAGAATATACAGGCATTGAGTATGTTGAGCATGACATGTGTCCAGGCTCGTGTGTCGGTTTTACAGGTCCGTTCAGTGAGCTCGAGACGTGTCCCATCTGCGCAACATCTCGCTGGGACGTGGGTCACCTCCATGCCAGTAATGGCAGGGTCAAGACTGCGGCAAAGAAGTTCACCACAATCCCTATTGGTCCGCAACTTCAAGCACGTTATCGGAGCCCCCAGTCTGCACGGGACATGCGATACCTTTATGAACGTACTCAAGAAATCCGCCTTGGACTATCACGCACTGGTGAAATACCTGTCATCGACGACGTCGCCATGGGCCTTGACTATCTTGGCCCAGTTCTCGATGGTCACATCAAAGAGAACGACATCGTTCTCATGACCTCTCTTGATGGTGCGCAGTTGTATGAGCACAAGGAATCCGATTGCTGGATTCTAATATGGATCTTCGCCAACTTGTCCCCACAACAGCGATACAAAAAGGCGTACGTTCAACCAGGTGCATTCATCCCAGGACCTAACAAACCAAAAAACTTGGATTCCTTTTTCTTCCCCTCGCTGCACCATCTCTCTGCACTCCAGAACGAGGGGTTGAAGATTTGGGATGCCGACCGCGAGCTGACCTTTCGGTCTGACCTCTACCTTCTATTTCCAACAGCAGACGGTCCCGGTCTTGTTTACTGGGATGGACTTGTAGGCCACAGCGGCAAGAATGGCTGTCGTATCTATTGCGGGATCCTTGGACGCCGCAAAACTCGTGGTCGTCACTACTATCCAGCACTCATCAAACCAAGGGACCGGTGTATTGCAGGTAGCGATCACGCTGATGTCAATGTTTTCAACCTTCCCCTCGGAGGCTCCGAGACTTACACCGACAACCTGCGAAGACTCCTCGCTTCACCAAACCATGCTCAATATGATCAATGCAAGACCGAAACCGGAATCACCAAGGCGCCGTTGATACTCGGGCTTAGTCCACAGCGCTCCCTTGGAATTCCATATTGCATGACAACGGACATCATGCATCTCGCAGGAAATATCAGCGATCTCTTGATTGCCCTTTGGCGAGGGACCATTAAATGCGATAGCACTGATAGCCTCGAGACTTGGGAATGGGCTGTTTTCACTGATGGCGCCTCTTGGGAGAGATATGGCATATCCGTCGCTGGCGCTGGTCCGTACCTCCCAGGATCATTTGGTACCCGACCTCGCAACATCGCAGAGAAGCTTACATCTGGCTACAAGACCTGGGAATTCCAGCTTCATACGTTTGGTCTGGGCCCCATTCTTCTTTACAACGTTTTGCCCAACAGATACTTCACCAACTACTGCAAATTGGTTCGTGGTTTCCAAATCATGTGTCAACATAGTATCAAGAACGACTCCCTCACAACCGCTCACACTCTTCTTTGTCAATGGGAACACGAATTCGAGGAGCTCTATTACAGGTACCGAGAGGACCGTATTCATTTTGTACGACCCTGCGTACATCAAGTTGTGCACCTTGCTAGCGAAACCATTCGCAAAGGCCCCCCAATCTGCTATGCCCAATGGACCATGGAGAGGACTATTGGTAATCTTGCCCAGGAGATTCGGCAGCCATCAAATCCATACAGTAATTTAGCGCAGGAGGGGGTTCGTCGCTGTCGAGTCAACTGTCTTCTTGCCGCTGTACCCGAACTTAGTATTCCCTCCCGACCATTTCCTGATAGCGCCGTCGACTTGGGTGATGGATTCATCCTTCTACCGAAGCATGACCGCTACTTCATACTCCCTTCTGCACTCGAAGTCCAGGCTCTCCAAAACTTTCTCCCACAAGGCACCCCCCCGCTTGAACGCATCAAACGATGGGCTCGTTTGCAACTGAAAAACGGCCAGATCGCAAGAACCGCTTGGCGCGAGACACTTAAGGCAGCAGAGAAGATTCGTAGCTCACGCAATGTTACCGTAAGTCTGTTTACAGGTCTAGTTTTCTGCTACATCTTACATACCATCTAGTTCTTACTTGACAACCGCGTGCGCTTTGGTGAAATCCAATATTTCACACGTCTCCCTTGTGAAACTGAAGGGGCCGAATGGAAATTCTACAATGTCGCCCTTCTGAAGGTTTACTCACTTCCCGAGCCTGAGCTCCTTCGACTTTCCTCTCAAACACTCGCCAGCTGTGCCTCAACAGATGAACTTGTAGCGATCGACGTCAAAATGATTGCAACAGTGGTAGCCATGATACCGAGGAGACTGACTCTACGAGATGGTGAGGAAGTCGAGCGGTTTTGTTGCCTATCACAGCCTGGATTGGATGCGTCTGTACTGAGAACACCTTACGACACACTATATGAGGACGATGATGACCTTGTCGCTGATGTAGAGTAGCTACACCGTGTCGTATCATACTCGTGCATATACCGACAGAATATGTGGTCGACGGCGTTTTCCGACGGGTGAAAAACAAATGAGAGAAATACTAGTGCATCCCATCTTTCTTTCCTTCCGTCCATCATCCGCCCAATCCACTGTGAACATGATGCACTCGTCTTCCCGCTCCGCCTGTTCTCTTCAACCAAACGAGGACATCAATGAGATGACCCTGAATCAGATATCCTCTTTTGTGAATACCCCTATTATCAACACCACAACACATTTCGGACCCCTCGGATACAATCAAGTGCTCAGGCTAAGTACTATATCCTACAGATTTCTGATTTTTGTCCACTGTAGGGCGCATATATGCAGGATCCGAGTGCCAGCCAGAGGCTTCAGGCACTAGAGGAACGATGCCGGAACCTAGAATATCAGGTCGTTAGCCTCACGGCCGAGCGTGATACACTCAAGTAAGTAATTTAATTTGTTGTCATGGTATCATACATCAACATGCTGTGCCAGGGCTCTTTGTCAGGACCATCTCACTCAGTACCAATCGAAGCCGGCTGATCCTGCCCCACAAGTTCAACAAGGCCTTGGTGGTATCCCTCGGGTGTCTCCTGACTCAGCTCAGAAACCCACCCAGCAAACTCACCCGAAGATACAGTTTTGGAACAAGACCGACTGGGCCGCGTGGATTAATCAAGCACGAAACTATACAGCTGGGAAGACCTCGTTCTTAGAGGGCGAAAACGGAGAACAGCTCGATATCAAGACTGTCGGCCTTATTCGTGACAGTATGCGCCTGGCGTGAAACGATCTTGCTGCTCAAAAACGGGCTCCGTTTACATGGGGACGTGCTACCGCTAGCGTACACGACGACTTCCACTCGTACATGGAAGACAAGTGGCCCATCCTCAAGCTATGCAACAACAGGTGGAAACTTGACGAACTGGCATCAATCACCTACCCAGGATACAAGCGCTCGTATCTCAACAATGACGGTAGCTTGAAGGTCAAAGCAAAGAGTGAGGAGAACACTGCAGACGATATCACCACCAAACCGGATCATCCAGGCAACGAGAACACGAACGACGAGGAGAACAAAACTGAAAAAATCAAGAGCGATGCTAATAACCATGCAGGCCAGAAACGAAAGTCCCTCAAGCAACCGAAACCAGGAGTTCACTCAAAACGAACAAAAGGTATTCTATCTTCATTTAATTCCAAGTACTGACTCTATTCTCTTTGTATAGTGTCTTTTCCAGCAGACGGGACAACAGTACCCGATATCTCAGATATGGGGATTGGGGGCTCGAAGCCTAGCACTGAAGATTCCGAAATCACCCGGCAGATTGCTCAAACTAACGATGATGCTCCCACGCCCTCAAAGCAGGACAGCACTGCTAGTAACCCTGCCGACGACTCGATGTTGACCTGGAGCTTCAATCTGGACCCTGCGGACCCTGCGACTACCGAAGACGACAGGATCAACACGATTCCCATGGACGATATGGGCGGGGACGACATCGTGATGGTTACTACTGGCACTGGCACCACTATAGACAGCAATGACGATCTGGATGTCGTTACCTCAAGCAACGTAATGGATCCTAAGACACAGAACAGATGGCTCAGCCTCTGGATGAGAATGGCTAACATTACTAGCTACCTAAGACACAGAACAGATGGCTAAGGTAGCTGTCAGTGATGTACAACAAGATCTAAGGGTGGATGCATACCTCAGCCTCTGGATGAGAATGGCTGAGGATGCTCCACCTCGAC